>VXBU01003594.1:629864-661690 GCA_013400315.1 Bombycilla garrulus
AAAAAAAATAAAATTAAGAAAAAAAAAAAAAAAAAAAAAAAAGAGAGAAGACAGCACTTGCTATCATCTATTTACTGTCAAATTAATTCAGCTGCTCCTGAGACGCCATCTGTATCAGGAGAGCGAGGGTGTCACTAGCTTTACGATCCATCAGGAGAAGTGAGAGCACTGTTCTGTTTGATGGCTCTGATAATGGAAAGAAGCTAAGCAATTGCAACAGATACATCATAGATTTTCTCATAATTACCTGACCTGTTACACTGTGTCACTCTGCCGCCAAACACACTGTTTTTATGTCAGAAGCTGTATGGGCATTCTTTACTTTGATCATTCTGTATTCTGCAGATGTCAGCATTACTGTATTTTAATTGACTCTGGGGTAGCATTAAAAAGCACCTTCTATTTCACTTGCTTAGACCTGATGAGACTGACAACTTGGCATTTATGAACATTAGGCCTTCATGGTAACTGTGTCAGGAACTGTGTTTTTCCTAAATCCCCTAGGTATAAATAGCAAACTGATGTTGGTAAACCAGTTGAAAAAAACCCCAGTGTCTATGCAAAGAGCACCTCTGACATTCTCTAGCCATAAAGATGGCAAACATTTTCATTAAATTAAACTATAGTGTCAAAAGTGCATGTTATATCCCAATGTGCAATTAAGAATTCACTGGTGTGCTGAAAAAGGGCTAGAGCTGGTGAGGACTGAAGTTGTGGCAAAAATATTGGTAAGCTCAAAACAAGAATTTCTTGACAACTTCCATATTCCCCGTATGCCCCATTATCCAGGATCACGTTTTCGTCCTCCTGCAGGAAGAGACAGGAAGATCTTTCAGTACTTAGTTTTCTTCGCTGTATACAATGTAATCCACAGAAATATGAGATAAAATGGAAGAAATTTTACAGGCAGATTAATGGAACTACTTTTTTTTTTTTTTTTCTAGAAATACTCATGGTTGAGTAAAAGTAAACTTGACTGCATGTGAATTTCCTATATTTCCCACCAGGCTTTCTCCGACAATTTCTTTCCTAGGAAATCCAAAAACTCTACAGGTACCATCAAAGTGTTGAGCTTTTTGCTTGACTTACTGTCAACAGCTACCAATAATTACAAGAGAAGTGAAACCCAGAGCTTCAGTGTTCTGTCCTTGTCTCCACTACTGCTGCTTTAATAAACATTGAACAATGTTTTGTGAAACATGTCTTGCTTCACTGCTAATGTACAAGGACAGTGTGCCATTCCCTCATCACTCCCATGGGCAGGGATGCTCCCCTCACTCCTTCTCAGGTTCTGATGAACTTGGGTGGAAATTATGCTTACTGTTAAGGCTCTGCCATTTAGATATCAATAGACTTGGTGGCTGCTCCTCTTCAGGTCCCAGCAGAATCACTATATTATCCCCTTGCTGATAAACTGTGTCACAATACTGATGATCTGTGGTAAATACATCTCCCTTCCGACATTCAAAAGTTTCGTGTTGTGCATATATTTGTAGATCAGTCGTGCAACACCAAGTGGTCTGAGGCACCTGCTTAGCAGATTTGAGTGTTGTATTCTCAAGGGTCCTAGAATAAATCTGCAAACTAGAAGTCTAAAGTGGTCATTTAGGAGTCTAGATTAGCATGCACAGCAACTTTTCCATAACTAGCTCTTGCACATATCAGGACCATGGTGGTTTATGCTTTTGGCATTTGCTTTCTGGTAGTTTTGGAAATGGTGTCTATAAACTACTGTCAATGAATTGTACCAACTGGTCTAGAGGGCTGACTTTAACATAGCAATAAGGAAGGCATCATTATCAAGCTAATAACACCCTCCAAATTTAACATAGAATCAAATATCTATTTTCATTGTTTATCTGTCATTTTGTCTTTGGTGCATTGTAAAATGAATTGGGATCAGTTTCGTGACCTAGACATCAGAACCAGCAAACAACATAGGATAAGCTGTCCATTCAGTACTGTAATACCAAAGGATATTCCCATTCCACACTGTAAAGGTAGGGAGGCTATTTTACAAGTGAAGCTGTAATTGGGGTCATCTGCCCATTTTGCAATCCACAGTGTGGAAAGAACGCTAGAAATTTGAAACGTACATAAGAGTCACAGAACTGTTTAAAGACACATAAAGTGTCCTCTCTAAGAAGTATAGAGAAAGAAGTAGAGTTTTTAGAAAAATAAGACTGAGACATAGATTAACTACAAAGTATAAGTGTCTGTAGAAAAAAATATAGTAGCTTCTGTCAGACTCAACACTCTTACAAATTCAGGTCTTTCAACAACCTCTGGCTGGTATTTGAAGGCACGAATATTATGGTATGTTTTTGTAACAGTAATTGGGATTAACCACTAGAACAACCCAAGAAATTATCAATAGGTCACCTTTATCCTCCTAAACAGCACATTTTTGATTTGTGAATAACTGTATTTAACATGTTTATCTGTGTAGCAGATAAGGTACTTGGCTGATTCTTTCCAGCCTTAAACTCTGACTCTTCTCCTTCTTTCCTGCCCACTCACAACCTTCATGCTACAAGCACATGTCAAAATCCTGGTGGAATCACTCACTAGGCTCTCCTTTAGGCTCACAGATACCTAATTGAACATCCTGGAGTTCCTTGCTTTATAGCGATGAGACTAATCCAAACCCTTGTGTTTAAAAGCAAAAGAGAGTGCGTTTCAAGGAATGTATTTCAGTTCATAGTCAGTAACAATATTTCACATAAAATATATAAGAATGTCTGGAATATGTCAGACCATCTAGTTATATATCCTGTCTCTGTGAGTGAACGATATCAGCTATCTGGGGAAGATGATGAAGATTAGAACATGTGTAATGATGTTTCCTCCCCAGTACAGATTTACAGAAAACAGCTGACTGAAGTTTGAGATGTTCCTGAGCAAGAAGTGGGTTTTTTGCACTGAAAAGTCTTGCATAAAATGTTTTTCTTCAGCAGCTATTTGGAATCTGTGTATGCTTTCACTCTGTTTTCCATACTATCTGTGACAAGAAAGTATAAAATTAGAAATTACCCTTCCTTTTGAAATTCTCAGCAGCATGTTGGTGTGGCTTAGTTCCTGTATTGGAGGAGACAGTGAGCTGCTCCAAGCAGATCTTCCTTTCAGAACTTTTCAGAGTCCATCACTCCTTTACTTGCAGGTTTGTTTTTTTTTTCCCAGATCTAGATATTATTTGAATGTATAGTATCTAGTCCCTTTCATTGATGACAAAGGATATCCCTGTGGTTTTCCTAGGGCTATAACTGGTACAAATAGAGCTTTAATGATGGTGAGGCTTCCCCACACATCCTATGGGGAACTATTCTGAGTTCTCACAGACCTCATACCAGGGAGCTGCCTTATGTTATAGAAAGGAAAACAGACAGGTTGCTGCAGTCCTTGTGATGACATTCTACTGTTGGTTACCCCAGACTAAGAGAAGATGAATACCAGTAGAAAAAACCAAGACTGATTGATCAGATGAGGCTCTGCCAGTTGTTTAATTTCCATCACAACAGAGCCAAACTCGTTTAAACAGACAGAGCGAAACTCGTTTAAACAGAGTATTTGCAGAATAGATATTTAGAGAAATTCTAATACTAGCTTTAGATATGGTAGTCTTAACAAAATGATTCAGAGAAAGTTGGTGTTTTTCAGTTGTTTGGGTTTCTTTCCTCCCTAGCAGAGAAAATTGTAATTTAACTTTCTCAGTTCCTTTCTGTAATGTCTTAAATGTCACTCTTGCCTATTATGAAAAAAATACAATACATAGAAAATATATTTTTATATTCTATTATTGAATGGTTCTGTCCATAAATTAATACAAGATTTTGCCACCTAAGACTGCTAATTCCAAGATCTTGAAGCAGCATGCAAAGCTAATTGAGAACAATTCTGAGAGAAAGATGGATCCCAAGGTATTTGAAGCCCTGAGGTAAGAAGCTGGCCTGAAAATCTAGTGGGAAGGGAAAAGTAATTAGATGTTCCAAGCAAATTGCCCCAGATTTATTGATATTGATTTAAAATCCAGATAATCCTCTATATGATTTCCAAAGGAACTAAGCAACAGTCTTATTTAAAAAAAAATATGATAAAGCAGCATTTGTCACTGATTGGACCTACTGGAAGTCTCCTTTGTATTAGGTTTATTTCAAACTAGGTATTTCCTATATGGGGCTAACTACAACCAAGCTGTAGTTCTTGTTTTTGCAGAATTTGTTCACTCACTCATGTCTTTTTTTTGGGTATCATTTCATTGTTCTGTAGCTGCAGTAAGTCACAGATTAATAACAGCATCATGTGTGGCATTTCTGGAAGACACATGAGCCATGGGAAGCCATGAAGCAAGGAAATTATGCTTAGATAAAGGAAAAAGACCTCTATACAATTTTCCATTTTTGTGGTTGGCTGACCCTATTGGATCTCGTGTTGTCTCAGCACTCCCCATTCAGTGCTGGATTTTCTTTAAAAAAATAAGTTCTTTTAATGATTTGTCTAAAAATATTTTACAGAAGAAATACCCAAAATATACTTCTATTCTTGGAGAGAGGGAGGAAAAAGTGATTTACTTACAGTCTTACACTGAATCATAAGCTTAAGATGTTTTCAGATTATATGATCTACTCTTAATCGCTACAACCTCTAGTAAATTATTTCTTGCTATTTCCCATTTATTTTTTTCTTTCATTATTGAGCAACTCTTGTATTTTCACTGTGGCTTTATACAGTAAAGTCCCTTCAAGTGGGAATACCTCCTTCCTCCTCATTTTGCTATCATGCATGGCATACTTTACATGGACTCACAGTGAAACTTTCTCAACTCTTTTAAGTTTCCTTGTTAGAGAGAGCTGCAACTCCACTCATGAGTGACTTTATTGTATTACAGTACATTGATTTTCTCACATGAAGTCCAGTAACAGTCAACATGAACAGGCCAATCCAGCAATGTTTTTCCTGTAGGTCAACAATAGGATCCTACGTACTCCCATATGGTGTGAGAGATCAAAGAAGATTAAAAAATATTTGTATGAACTTTTGGCTTTCCAAAAACTCCTAAGCCATTTGGAAATGGCCGCTGTGTGAGGCATGCAAGAACTTTATCATGGAGAATGCCACTAGCTCTGTTCCATGGAGTTAGCACAGCTGTAGCTAAAGTGGAATGGAGAAATTTTACAAACAAGATTTAAAATATTATCTATGAAAGAATAGATAGGCAGATTACTCAACATAATTTGATTGAAAACACATTTTAAAACAGATTTCTGGCTGTAAGTCCCAAAGATCTTATAAGAACCTTTGTGACAATCTATTTTGAATCTAAGGCCAGCAATCACTCAGGTCAAAGGGGAAACTTGACAGGCTTCAGTAGAGGCTGGAACTTGGAGCTTAGTCTGCAAGAGGAAAAATTCCTCACCTGACTTGTGTGTATTGTGGGTTATATAAAACTGATGGAGAAATCAGCCACCATACCATTTCAGTGGCAATGTCACAGAAACACTGCCAATTACTGAGTCACTGACCTAATTTAGAACCAAGGTATTACTGGAGAATAAGATAATAATAAATACTAGAAGTGATGAAGGAAGACGAGAAGTTTTGAGCCAGCAAGTCCCTCTCTTTTTAGGGAATCTGGAAAACATATTGCTCAGTTTGGCAACGAGCAGGCAATTAGCACCACTCATATCTCAGTTAAAGCTGGGGCTTAGCAACCTTAGTTGTCATCTGCACTGGCAGGGCCTGAAAGCTTCCTCAGATGGATGTGTGTTAGGTGAATACGTCAACCAGACTGAAACCTTCCAGCCAGTATGAATGGAAAATGAAGGCTCAGTCTCAGATCTGTGTTGATGAACAGTGAAACCTAGACTCCTATGACCACTTCTGTTTGTGCTACCATACAAATATATAGTCTTTTTTTCTCTTTTTCAAGTTTTTGGTGTGTTTTCTACAGAGAAAGGATATAGCGGACATCTTCCCAGGATAAGACTAGAAGGCCTGCTAAAAATGTCACACCAAATGAGAGAGGCAGTGTGTCTTGAATGGCCTTGCAGAAAAATGTTGGTGAGGAGGGCTGCAATCAGGCACTGACAGCCAGGGAGGGACAGGGCATAGAATGAGGGAAGAGCATGAGGAAAGGATGCACCCTCTCCTAACTCCTACTCTCAGAAGGTTTTCAGGACCCTCTCACCTTGTGCACCTTCCACAGAGATGTAATACATATATTTCGATGCAAAAGGATACCAAGAGAAGGCTATGGGACTTCTTTAATAGAGATGAATCTCTGAATTCTCAGGGAATGTGGGACATGACTTGAACATCCCTAGTAACTCTTATAACTAATGAGCATCTGGAGATTTTGTTTTGCGTTTCAGAAAGAATAATTTAATTAAACAATTGAAAAGGCCTTTACATAACAGGATTTTTCCTCTGCTAAAATAATTTAACTGTTCATCTTTTATCAAAGGAATAGAAGTAAATGCATGCTTGCTAATTGTTTTGATAAGAATGGTAGACTGAATTATTGGGAGGAAAAGATGAGGGAAATATGCAGGGCTGAAATATGTATTCTTAATAAAAAGATTCTTCTTAAGCATTAAAAATAAAGTTATAAAAGCACATATTCATCAGAATGAAGCCACACAGCAATGTATAAAACCAGTCACAGAAATGAGAATCAAGGAATGAGTGATGCAGTTGGCAATGTTCATCTCAGACAGAGAAATATATAGAACAATACAGAAGTAATATGTGCTTTCGGATTAAGAAAGGATAATATGCTGCAGAAGAGAAAGCTGTATTACCAGAAATACATCTGAAGATGTTAAGAAAGTTAAACAGAGCAGCATTAGTCTATGGCCACTCATCTGAATGACTAAATTCCCTAAAAAAAAATAATTCCCTTTTCTGTGTTTTATTTATTGTATGTTCACAGCCTTGATGATGACCTGTGCAGGAACACTTCTGATATATTTGATGCTCATGCATTTTTCTTGATGAAAGACCACAGAATTAGACCATGGGCCAAAATCTTAGCTCTGCTGAAGCCAGTGGCAAAAGTACGTAGCTTCTGGCTAATCTAGTTACTGTCTCAACCACATCTATATTACAAGTCCTAATTCTTTTCCAAACTGCTTTAAAAAGAACTTTAGTCAGACTGAAGAAGTAAGAAAACTATTATCCTGCATATAACACTAAATCTGTCACTTTTCTGCTTACTTCTCAACTATAAGTGCCTGCACATATTTATTCTTTAACCAGAGGTGTAAAACATATCAGTATTCTTGCTTCTTGTGATCTGGTAGGTTACACCATCTGCAAAATTATGTAAATATATTAAAGAGATCTCATTGAAAAGAAAATAATCTAATTTTAGCATATATATATATATATATATATATATATCTTCAGTAATATGAATAAAGAAAAATAATGTACATGATTAAAGCAGTGAGAGTTCATTCTGCAGCCAAATGAGGTACTGGCACAATTTCCCTGCAATATCTGGAACACTTGGTATATGTTACTGAGATTTATGAATGACAGGCAAGACCAAAGTCTGTCATGTACTCCTCTTCCATTATAGCCACCGAACAGCTATGTGATGGAGCATCAAAGCCCTTCAAATGTATGCTTTTCTTCACTGTTCTTAGGTTAGGCTCTGTGTGGATTCAACTCTGATGATAAGCCCTTGAAACTGTACAGGCATTTTGATCACAGAAAAGCAAAATGCTGTCTATAAATCTAAACTGCAGTGAACTAGATCCTCCATAATGTTCGTGAACTAGGTAAGTGTTTCAAAGGCTGCCTAACTCTACTTCAAGATCAATTGCCAAACTCCATCTAAGAAGTTTTTTACACAGGAACAGAGAGCAAATATTTTAAACTCCTCTCCTTTTTTTTTTTTTTTTTTCGTTTTTTTTCTCTTCACAAAGGCATGCCAGAATGCCCATTTTTTAATAATAATGAATGACTAGTCCCAATTGAAGCTCTCCTTTCAATCAAGGCCACAGGCTAAAAACTAAAAGACAATGGTAGAGAGAGCCTCCTGGGATCTTGGACTGCTGCATTATTCCATCTCTGATATGCAAACCTAAGACATAACAAGAGTTAAAAAGGCTGTGTCAGGAATATCAACTCTGACATTTCTCTTTGTCACTAATTTTGTACAGTTATGTTACTGAACTCCACATAAGCAGTTCATTTATACCTTGGAAAAGGAGGGAAGGAAAAACAAACATAATGTGCAACAATAATGTAGGAGGCAGCAAATTTTGTATCAACAATTCTATCATAGTATAAGGTCACAGATGTGTTTTAATGTTTTATAGGAAGCTTGCACAAGTGAGTCTTTAAAAACTAGACATGGTACTGTACATGTATAGATCAATTTCTCTAGCTTTGGCTTTTCTCTGATGGCCATTTCTGCAGTATGTAAGTGCCTTACAACAAATTATACTGTAGTCATACAAACACAGAATCATTTGCTTCCTCCTTTGCATGTGCATGCATCTGCATACATACCAGAACATCTACACAATATATACATATAACAGTATATATTTTGAATAATTTCTACTGAGAAAGTTTATTGAGATTTAATAACCAAACATACTTATTCTGACAGTTTCAATGTAAATTTAATAAGAAAAAAAAAGTCTATACATTTGTATTTTGACCACTGTTGTATCTGTGTCTGTAGATAGATAACATTTAAGAAAATAGTTTCAGGTTCTAGTTTAATTTCTTTTTTTTTTCTTTAAACTCAGTCCCTGAATGATTACTGGAGAAACACATGTTTATTTTCCAATATTTGTCAAACACTGCATTAAACACTGTGTGAACAGAAAGGTGCTGAACAGAAATTGCCAGGTGAGACCCAGTACAAGAGCCACCCTGTCACAACTTTGACCCTGTGCATGCAGCTGGCATCACACAGATGCTTCGAGACATAGCAAATGTCCTGGTCCAGCTTCCATCTGCTGTAAAACACACCCAGGCACAAAGGGGAGCCCAGCTAAGTCTGGTGAAATTGCTGCTGTACCCTCTGGATGCCAGAGACAACGTGCAAAAGGCAGCAGTAAAGCTGCCCATATGCCCTTTGTTTTCACACTATCATAGCTAAGCTGTGCAGCTTTATTTAATAGGACTGACAGCATAACCTACATGGAACAGCTTTTTCGACCAGTTCTGAGCATTGATTGTACTTTATTTATTCGGCACTTGAGCTATCAAAGGGAAAAAGTGCCCGTGGCAAGCTAGGTTGCAGTAACAATCCGTGCATTTTAAACTGTCTGCATCTACTTAGATACTATAACTACTCCCAACTGTGTGATTAAATACAAATGATGTTTCCATATATTAACTGCAACCTTCTTTCCAATATGTGCTGAACATGATACTTAAAACATAAGATTCTCAAATGGAAAAACATTTATGGGAGTAATTTCCCAAACGTGTATGATTATCACACAAGGACGTACACACCAGTTAAAATCCACAGTATGATGAGAAATCATTTTCAATCTACTGAGAATGGAAATAGAATTAAAATTCTGTTTCTGCACAAAGAAATTTCTCATATAAATCATCTTACTTGGTTTTCACTCTGATATTAAAATAATGCTCAATTTGTACATTCTGCATGCAATTTAAGTATAAATATTACCTATTTTATGATATTAGTCTGTAGTACTGTTTTAGGCAGTGGATTTAACATTTGAAGTTACCTTTGATTCCTGTTCTATTAAAAAACCAGTCAAAAACCGCAAAAGTGCCCCCCAACCAAATCAAACTACAAACCATGAAGGGAAAACATTAATCAATGAATTGCTGATCCTTAATGGAGTGGTACTGTTAATGTATTTTGTACATAAGAACAAGTAAGCCACTGAGGTAAATTAAAAATGGGATAAAATTAAGAAAGGTAGATCACTCCAAATCAACCAGTTACCTCCCTCTTCTAAGACCACTTGCTTAATAAGCAAGGGAAATTTGATAGCTCTATTTAATCAGAACTTTCATAACTCATTTGATAGGACATGTAAAAATAGTAAAACAAAACAACCAACATAAACCTATTGCTCCTAAGATAAAGAAGGAAGCAGAAGGGACAACAGGAAGTGCAGGACTTATTCCAGTTCTGAGCTCTAAAACTGATTCCTGAGTGACTGTAGGTGTTAGGGACTACCAAAGCCTTAGATTTCCTACTTTTGACTGTAGTTCATATATTAAACTTTGTGTGTGTTTTATTCACAGTCTGTCTAACCAAAGAATGACCAATATGAGAAAGACACTGGCATGAGAATGGCAAACATACTGCCAGGATGCAGAAAGATATGTTTCTCCTATAGGGCAAGAACTGTTGGCTTTGCATGTGGCATCAGGATTAGCTAAATCTGAAGTCTTGTGTACTTCACAGCCCCATTCAAAAAGACAGACTCACAGAGGAGCAGGTGCAAAGGGGACTCTGGATGATGGGAGGAACAGTGCTCAGATCAAAACTGCTGGTGGTCAGAAGGAGGATCAGCATGTTGTCCACTTCTTCAGCCTACTCTGATAACTGGGCATTGCTGAAGACTGTTATGAAATCTCCCTCAACCTAGTTTAGGAAGAGTATCCTTCAGTGCCTGTGCTCCTCTCATGAGATGCAAAGAACTGAGGATATCACCCCATATTTGTTCTTTTGGGAAGTAAAGTGTGTGGGGGTGTCTTTCATGTCATGGTTAGTGCACCAACAGGGAAGAGACAGTGTATCAGTTTCCAAGATCTTATTCCAGAATAAAAAAAATTTAAAAAAGAAAAAAAAAGGGAAAAAGAAAAAAAAAAAGATAAAAGAAAAAAAGTTCCCCTGAACATCACTGAAATAAGGAAAAAAAAATACTGGTGCTTGAAATTCTTTGCCACTGTATATGGCACAGAGGACTGAAGGTAGTACTGATTTCTGCTTTCAGGCTGCACTTATGACACCGAGCTGTAGAGAATTTCAACTTTTCTCTCTTCTGACTGCTACTGGTACTTCATTTAGTCAACCGTGAACAAGTGTCAATGCATCTCATAAAAATGCAACTGCTTGCATATAACTCATCAACTGGGAGGATTGTTTGGTCAAAACAAATAATGTATTACTCCTAAAAGAACAAGTGTACTTTGTACAGCAGAAGGGTTAGAGGCGTTATATCACTTTTGCAAAGGATGAAGCAGGAGGGGATTATTTACCCTTCCTCCTTCTCCTTCCCTTCTATGGAGAAGAATCTTACTTCACCATATAAAGCGTGTCCTAGAAGAGGCTGGACTAGTACAAGCCCTCAAAAGGAAATGACCAGTGAAAAATAATAAGTCCATATGGTGGAATAGTCCTTAAGAAATGTGAGCATAGTGTTAGGTTTTTATGTTTCAAAGTAACTGCTGTTATAAAAGACGAGGGGAGCTTTCTATTAATAATAAAATATTCCTTGGGCAAACCTAAACCAAAATGGACGCACAAAGAAATAAAAAACCTGATATAATCAGTATCTAGCATAGTTTTATCTATTAAAATCTAAGTAGACTAAGTTTTACATTACCTCATATTCTTTCTTCTCAGGTGTGCATGATTCTGAGATGTAGACCAGATTGAACATGTCAAAGTCTGCAATTTCTGTTTATTTTTGTTTATTGCTTTTTTTCTTTTCCTTTCTTTCCTGGCTGGACAACAAATATGACACCTAACATTTCAAGTTTAAAGAGGACAAGCTGTTCTTGTAATGATCACTGCTTTTAGAGAAAAACATTGAATCTGACGTTTGTGTAAGAAACAAGTTTTGTAGCTAAGTGTTTTGTGTTTCTTTATCTTTGTGCTTACAATATCAGTAATATATTTTGCTAGAGTTCTAAAAATATAGCCTTTTTGGATTCAGTCGTTAATGAAAACGGAGTATTATACCATGAAAGGTGACCTATTGAAGGCAAAGTGCTAATAAGTTGCAGATTGTTCAACATGACCTAAACCCTTTTTTTATTGAAAATGAGATCTACAAAGGTACTCTGTAACATGTTTCATAAGGTCTTAATTTTGTCCAGCACTAACAGGGCCATTAAATCTACTTAGAATCTGGATTACAAGAAAACAAGGATATTTGTCTTCTCTTTTACCTTTTTATGAAAGTAAAAATACATGCCTTGCATACTGCCTTAAGATGTTTTTTAAAGAAACAAAATAAACTTGATAAAGCCTCCTCTCTGGGGGAAGACTTTCAGTGAAAAAGGCAGGGCCAGGGGGGCAGAGGATGAGCTGTGGAACTGACTTTCTTTTTTACCATTAATTATGGTTGATTGTGCAACTCACAAGAGGCCTAATGGGCGCTCTCCTAATGCAGATGTTTGACTATGGAGCAGCCACAAAATCTTACGCCCTCCATTCCCTGCATAGGTACAAAAGGAGTTGCGTTTCATAGTTTCACCCGTGTCACATGTGAGTCCACAGCGAGCAGTAAACCTGCTGCCACTTCTGCTCACCAGGGTTTCTGCTGTTGTGCCATTGTGACTCTGCAGGGCCACCCCCTCAATCTTCAATTCACTTCTTAGACTCACCTTCTGGTGCTGGTCTCACATCTGAACCAATAATTCTTCAGTGCCACTTTAGTTTTTGAAGAGCTCATAGTGTTGAGTGTTGGGTGCCTCGGCTTAGAGATGTCACAAGAAAATAAATCAGTCTGTTTCATTAGAAATTTCTGCACAGAATCACCATCTGACTCATTTTACAGCTCTACCTGCTCAGACAGCACCCTACTAGGGGTCCTAACAAATGAAAGGCTGGGTATTTTTCCCCAGATTTACAATCTGTTTGGATCAATCACCACAGTCATATTTACCTGCAGGAAAGAAAATTAGGTTGGAATCTGTGTGGGCAGTAAATGACTTTTAGAGAGCTCTGAGGACATCTTCCTGAATGTTCCTGTCTCTTCTGCTGCCATCTTTTCTGCTTCACTTCTCTGTGAAGATCAACTGGCAGGCCAAATGAACTAAGGGAAGAGGACATTTTATCTGGACCCACTCTTGTCAGCAGCTCTCTTTCTGACCTCAAGCATATCTCTCAGTACACCAACACCTGAGCAGGGGTGGGTGCAACACCCAGTATCCTCAAGGCATGTTTTACCCTATGGAATTTGTGCCAGTCATGCATGGTACTGACACTCTCCTATGCAACATCTCGGGAGAACCACACATTGTTCAGAGAAACCAAAATTCTGAGCAAACTATGGTAGTCCACCTGTCCTTCTCTAATATTCATAATTCCATGAGGGTAGTTCATTCAAGATTTAGTGATTATGTACCCAGGGAGAGTTGGAAACTGGGGACTCAGATCTTCTTCACAAGGATCCTTGTGGAGTCTCTGGATATTTATGGACCCTCATCCTACTAATTAATTCACATCCCACACATAATTCATTTATAAATCTAGCATAAAAATGATAGCTTTGCCAGTTTTAAGGTTAACTGAAGTATATATTCAGATTGCAAAGGAAGATGCAGGAAAATCATCAGTGGGTTTTGTCTTCACACAGTACAACAGAATCATTACTCCAGTTCCCCACTTGTAAAGCCACCAGGAGCACAACGTGGGCTGTTTGTTCATGTTTTCTTCATCCCAAGCAGCAGGAGAAAAGGTGGAAACTGCCTCATGCAGCTTTCTTGGACCTGCTTCCATTTACAGTGAGCATCGATCAGGTATTCTGAACTCCTGGTGCCAATGGGTTTCCTCTCCCCTCTCCTGATGTGTTTTGGTCTCCCTGGTACTGGGATCTCATTTATGCAACAGCAGCAGCTCATGAGACAAAGACTGGGGTTATTTGAGACCTGTCATATAATCTGGGATGGTTATACTCCTGGTAGTTGCCTTATTGGGATAAAAGGGGCCAAAACCTATGGCCTGGCAGGGTCAGGATGACATGGAGGTGTCCCAGAAACACACTGTCATGGAGCATTTTGTACACCAGACACAGACTCCTGTGGCAAAACCAATAGTTACCTTCTCCTCAGCCTGAGACTGGCACCCGCTCCTCAGCAGAGCTGACACAAAGCTTGGTCAGCACAATGCCATCCCCAGTACAGCACAAGAACAGCTGTGTGCATGGTGATTTACTTACTCCAGAAAGATGTGCACCAGAGCAGGGATTTAACGCAGCTCGATTGACTGTCAGGCCTCTGCTCTAACCTCTAGAGCACACTTCATAAATGTTTGAATATTTAATAAAATCTTCTGGGTGTCTGCTTCCTGCAACACTAACTGTTTTAAAGTATTCATGGGTTATTTGTTTATGACTATTAAACAAATCTATTAAATGCTCTGCATTATTTTTAGTTAAATTTTGTTGTTTTTTTTTTTTACTTTTGCTTTAATAATTGATATTGTTTTGGATACATAAATATGTCCTAAGAGTATTTGTCATTTCCTAATGTTTACAGTGGGGATATTTTTTTTCTATAAAATTGTGGGGTTTTTCTTCCATGTAGAGTATGCTTTTCTGTTTCATGCACATTTCAGAAACAGTCACAGACATTGCATCTGGCAAAGGCATGTGAATTTGCAGGAATTGCAGTTAATGCTGTTTGGAAAACCTCATGTTTTAATTTCTCACTCATCGTGTGGTTACAGAGAACAAGGACATCCTTGTATAAAATATTACAGAATTATGTTAAGTGATGGATAAAAAATTTCTGGCATGCTCCTATCTATTTCAAGAACTACTGAATTAGGACTTGCTGTCTAAGATACTGAGAATAGCAAGGATGGTGCAAAGGAGAAAAACAAGAATACAGAGGAATGTAAGAGTCTCTTAGATAAAGGGCTTATTGCATCAAACTCAGAAATTAAACAGGTTGTAATGAACTGCTTACTTTATGTAAAGAGTGGGCAGAAATTCTGAGCTGCTTTTTAAATTTTGTAGATAGAAATAGTCAGGAAATTCAAGAAAGAGCTGAAACACTCCTACTCTAAACTGTTAATAAGTTCTGGATGTCATTTTCTATGCATCTGCTAGCTTAAAAAAAAAAAATATAAACCGGATAAAAAGAAACTGAATCTGCTGTAGAATGAGAATTTGTGTTAAAAAAATAAAATCCTAAATTCATTGGAATCATGTTGACATGAAGCTGGTGAAAACAGTGTGGATTCACTGAGGAAATGCTTCTTATAGGCACTTGCCATTAGATATGGTCACAGATGCAAAATCTAGCATTACTTGTCCCCCTTCCCCTTGGAAAAGAAAAAAGCACCATTTACTTCTTATCTCTCCACTGAAAATGATTCTTGAGTCCCTTGTGCTTGGAATGTTCCCAGATACAAAAAACGTTATGAGAAACCAAAGTGTACCAGGTCACACCTACCAACTGATGAGCAAGTAGTGCCTCTTGTTAGCATGCAGGTTAGTTTAAACTCCATGGGAAAGATAGCAGACAATGCACCATCTTGGTGGAAAACCTTCCTTCTTCTACTCTTCCATCTCTTTGGATTTTAATTGAAATTTTCTGACTGTGGTCAATGACCCATATATGCAATGATTTCTGCCACAAGATCATGCTTTACCTGGTCAGGCTCACCGGGCAGCAGTGATATGTGCAGTTCCTTAGTGATATATGCAGTTTCCTCCATTTTGGAGAAATGTTAAGTTGCTGCCAGTGGCAAAGGGGACAACTGCAGGGCAGTCTTGCTCAGGAAAAGTGCAAGGGAGAAAAATAAGAAAAACAAAAACCCGAAAGACCAGAAAGGGTGGGAAGCCTGCTTGGCAGGCAAATGTGAGTCTGCTGGGATGTCTGGGACTAGATCCCAAGGGAGAGTTCTAGTTGTTTTGGATGAGACCCTTCTCTCCACCTGATGTTAGTGTCGTCTTGCTCTGCCCTTGCTTCTGTGGCAGAGGAGTGAGCTGGTGCCAGTGGAGAATGAACTATTAGACACTCAGATAACTTCTTGTGATGGCACAGTACTAGGCCTTTGCTCACAAAGGGACAAGACTTCACAAGGTGTCACTGTAACTTAACACTTATCCATGATGTGCTCTAAACCAGAAACAGGAGAAAAGGCACAGATATGGAAGAACACATGGAATAATGCAACATACAAATTGGATGTGTGTAATGTGCAGTGACTCTCTTTAAAGACTAAGAGAGAAGAAAAAGATCACAACTGCATTAAAAATAAAGATAAATTAGAACAGTATTTGATTTCCTTGAGCAATATTAAACGAGAGAATAAAAATTACATGTGCATTTACACATCAGTACTGAAAAATGAGCCAGGAGATAAATTTTCTGGTTACAGTAGATGGCTGCTTCCTGAAACAAAAAAACTTAGAAATCACAAGGAAGAAGGGTCTTTTGGATATAATGTGGAGTGATGTACAAGAAAAAAATAATGACTACAGTACTGAATTTCAAGAAGAGAAATTGTGTAAACAATGGGGTAACTGGTCAAAAATGAACAAATGAAAAAGCAAAAAATGTCATAAAAGCAGCTTTCCAAAACAAAAGAAGCCTAGGAGCAGCCTGGAGGCTGTTGAAAAATTAAGTGCTAGAAGCCAGGTAAAAAGTGTACCACAATTGAGAAAGAAAACAAAGCAATCCAGAAAATCCCTTCAAGCTTTAACTGGAAAGTTGTGCAGGCTATCACATGGAAAAGCATAAAAAAAAAAAAAAAAAAAAAAAAAAAAAAAAGAAACAAAAGGAAATCTGACCTAGAAAAGAAGAACAGTAAAACCCATATACACAGCAAGCTGAAAGTAAATTAAAAAATCCAATAATATCTAAAAAGAAAGCAAAGAGTGTGACAAAGAGCTCCCAGAAGGCAGCTATGGTAGGAAGAAGGCCCAGGGGATTAGTGAGATCCCATGGCCACCAAAGTGTAGAGAGGGGACAGAGGCCAGGATAAGGTAACTCCCTCATGCTGAAGGGCCTGGCGGGCTGTGGAAGCCATGGCCCCATGCTCTGCCTCCAGTCCTGCCCACCAACCACCAGTACTAGTGCTGGCTGTGCTCAGCAGGGATGTGGGAAAGCAGATGCACAGTAAAAACTGCAAGTTTGTCTTGGGTAGACAACATCTGTAAAAACACTAGGAAAACCTCACAAGACTGAATGAGTTGGAAAAAAGGGGGCAGATGAGCTCCTGTACCAAGAAATGCAGCATAATGCATCTCAGGAATTGTAATCTAAACCACGTTTGTATGACACTGAAACCTGAGCTGTAAATGCCAGCTGTAACTGAACTTCAGCTATCAAAAAGAGACCTTGGACTCATCACTGACTGACTTTCTAAACCTTTGTCTCAAATGACAGTGAAATATGCAACAGGAAATAATATTGGGTACTATTGAGCCAAGACATCAGAAAGGCATTATCAGTGAGAACAAGATAGACTTTTTGCCACTATATTAAGCTAGAATGCGTCTTACCTCAAGTGTAGGCAGTCCCAATTCTGTGATTCAGGAAGGACTTAGTGGAGTTGGAGGTGATGCAGGAGGGAAACAAATAAAAAGGATCCAGGGGATTACGTCTTTGGCTTCCAAAAGGATACAAAGTTTTGGGACCCATCATATTGAACAGGAAGAATAAACATGACTCCATCAGGAGGGTGCTGTGTAAGCTGGATGCAAAGCTGTTATTGACTGAGTCCTTGAAGCTGATGAAACAAAAAACTGACTGCTTTTACTGAACCCATATGAACTCTTTAAACTTGTTTTGGCAGTGAGGGCAAAGGCAAGCAGAAGCAGCAGCCTAAGAAAGGGAGAAGAAAAGTTCATGGTCTATAAACAGATACCAAGAGAACTAGTCAGGAAAATATCTCTAACATCCCAAATCCAACAAGTGCAGAAACTGATGCAGTGCAAAGGAAATGGTCTGGCATGAAGTGACAGTGCTCATGTGTCAGATTCCCAGTCACTGTTTCTGCAGACAGAGAGCCAGACTGGATGGACTACCAGTTCTATTCTACTGGGAATATCTTTTCTTACATTCTCATGTAAGGGCAGGATTGGAGTGGGGGAAAGGTATAATTCCAGAGAGCACAAAGGAATATTTTTGTCTGTATTCATCTTTGTACCTAGCCTCAAATCCCATTTGTATTGAAATTGCTGAAAGAAATGGTTCTGTGCCTGTTGATTGTAACCATCCCAGCTACAGCAGCAGCTCATGGCAAAAAGAAATTAAACTACAAATACACCCACCCTCTAGCTCAAAATTGTTTAGATTTCTCCTATCAGTTGACAGAAAGGTGGTGTCATTGAAATGGAAACAAACAAAAAAACTTTAGCAGAAATATGCTTAGTGGTCAAAAATACCTGGAGAGTAAGCTCAGGCCCTTGAATTTCAGGTTAGCTTGTGAATTTTTCAGCTTTTGAGATACCTTGTAGAAAGCAGAGCTTTCCCTACTATTTTTATAGCTATTCCTAATCAGCTGCTGTTCCAGCCCTCACACCTTTACTAGAATTTGCTAGCATCTGTAATTATTTGCTCAGCTTTCTTCCATTTTCCCCTTGACCACATCCAAAATTTTTCTTTACTTCTTTGCTTCTGTGTACTGAACTCAGAAGCAACATACTGATCTGCCAGACCAGGGCAGCTCAGACTGCTTTAGCATCTTGAATGAAATGTGAAAGTCATTCCAGGTTGCTAGATCCTTCCTTCCTTCCTTCCTTCCTTCCTTCCTTCCTTCCTTCCTTCCTTCCTTNATGGCTACTCTGGTGTGATGTGGCTGAAATCTAAAACACACAGTCAGAAAAGACTGATCATCCCAGGAAGCTGCTGACCTGCAGCAGGAGGAGCTGCTGTTGTCCTGGAGACTTGGAATTCCTTCCTTTCCTTCCTTTCCTTCCTTTCCTTCCTTTCCTTCCTTTCCTTCCTTTCCTTTCCTTCCTTCCTTCCCCACAGAACTCACTCTCTCCCTTAGTATTCTCAGTCTTTGCTTTCATGGAGTAATGCACATGTGTATATATATATATCCCATATATCCTGATATGGATGAATACCTTCAGGGTGCACAAACACTGAAGGGATGACCCTTAGGAACAGATTTGCTCTTTACTAATACTTACTTGAAAAGGTCTGTGTGGTAAAATTTCTGGGTTTTTTACTTCTAAACCAGCCTAGGAATGTGAGGCAGGGCAGTCATTTGGCACAGAGAAGCTAGCTTGTCCGGGTTGGTTTCACTTGGGTCAAGTGGGGTGATGGCCCTGTGATGTAAAGTCATATTGCCCTTTCATGTCAGGGCAGCTGGCTCATGTCCTCCCTTCCCCAGTGCTTTTCTGAGTGTGTGTCAATAAGTTACTTGATCCATGCTCTTGCGCTGGTCTCTTGAGCTTAACTGCCTGAGAAAATTTGGAAGCATGAAAGCAGTCAATCTTTGTGGGCTGTTTAAAGTCTCCTTCTATCAGGAAATATCAGTGTTTGCACAGCAAAAATCAGGGGAGAGAGAATGAAAGGAGAACATGAAAGAGCTACAAATTATGTTAACACTAAAGTCACAAGTAAAAAATTACTATGATGTATTAAAAGCACTTCCTCCTACAAGCATTTCTATTTCCTCTTTAACTTTCAAGCCCATAAAACACATGAACACTGAAGGGAAAATGGGCAAAGCCCACTGGATACTCATTTACTACCAACACTGACAGCTGCAGACACTACAACACAGCAGCAGACACACTGCCCCACAATTATTGCTGCTCCCATGGCACCAAAATACACGCAGCTCAGTCATTGTCAGTAAATTTGTTTCACATTTTCCTAGAAAGCTCTTGAGGCTGGTTTCTGAAAGGGAACTAACCACCCACTCCCTTTTGGCAGCCCATGGTCCTCGCATGATACAGCGGTGAGGTTGTACCAATGCTCTTGCTAAGTAAGGTCTCTTCCCCACCCCATTTTTAACATGAGCTTCAGCTCTCCCTGCTGCCTTTATTTGGGGTAGAATTGACAGCACGTTCAGAGTGATATACTTACTTTAATACTGTCATAAACAGATTTTATGGCAGCAGAATCATTTCCAGCCAGACCTTTGGCAAAACATAAAGAATCCACACTAAGCTTATGATTTCTTCTATGATGTCTCAGACATAAAAAGGGAGAATAGGGTTTTTTTTTGGTGTGTCTCATACTGAGTGCCTTTCTAGAGCCTCTCATGCAGGTGCTGTTTTCCAGCTTAATGTTGAAGTATTTCTAAGCCTCAATCTGTTCACTATGCCTTAAAATTGCCTTTTTTGGCATCTCTAATAGTACCTCTTCTGGCTCAGAGGCTGTACTTTTGTCTTTTTTCATTCTGTCTTTCCACATTATTTTTTCCAGAGCAAAGTATATTCAGAAATTGTATCCTATTTTGAATGTGGGTTTATAGCTTGACTACTAGAAGCACAGAGTGGAGAAATTTCATTTTGAGTATCTTCTTAGTGTTGGTGTTGGTTTGGGAGTGGAGATGTTGGTGAGGAGGAGAAATGGATAGAATAAAAGAGCATAAGAATATAATTTGGTACCATGAAATGGCCTATCCAGATAGCTTAGATCTTGCAATTAGCTGGTAGAGTTGGCTTACTGCTCACAGAAATATGCTGCTTTTTTTTAGAAAATGAATGCTCCTTAGAAAAGTGAGATTCTATTTTATAGCTTTCTACATAACTTCTAAGCCATCTTGACTAGACAGCTGTGGCTTTGCTATTTTTACTACTGTGCTTGAGAAGTTGTTCTTTATTACTGCCAGGGCCTGCCACTCAGACCGTGTCAGGTGGGAGGACAGTCTTTGACTGTTCACAACTTTCCCACATTTTCCGCTCTTCTAAATATTCTTGTTTCTTGTCTCTTTTTTTTTCAGTCAGATGTGAATATGCAACCCAATTTGCAAAAGGAACAGTTTGGTGTGTGTTTTCATATAAATACGGTCTGCTTCATTCTTCATCTTTGATGAATGTGAACCCGTCTAAGCCTCCACATCTCAAACTCTTCCAAATACGAGTAGAGGTGAAAGTACAAGGAGTCAAATTTGTAAAAGAAAGCTGAGTGCACAAAGGAACCAATTTTGGTTTAGGTATGAATATTAACCTCTTTTTAATTTTTTCTCTCTCTGGATATTCTTTTTGTAGTATTCTAGCTGAATGTAACATGTAGAAGTGACTAAGACTCCCCTTAACTCATGGAATAAAGGCTTCATGACAGCTGCCTCTGTGAGATTTACACTCTATGTAATTTCAGTCCAAACCTCAAATTTACAAACTGATTCAACTGCTGATGTTGAACCTTTTTCAATACAGAACTTGAATCTGAGAAATTCCTGTTCCCATGTTTAAAATATATGGATCATGTGTAAAAGTAAATGTAATGCATTAATTGCTAACATGCTGTCTCTGTATTCTAAATCTAAGTTTATTTTAAAAGCGAAACTCTATTAGTAATTAATATTGATGCTGTTTGATCTCAGAAAATCCTCTGAGTCTAGGGCAATTCAAAGTGCACAGCATACAGAGTCAGGGATGCATGCAGAAACTCTAAAAATAAAACAGAGGATGCAAAGATATGAAAAATAACAAGAAGTCTGAGAGAATTCACACCCCAATATATGTTCATTTTGAAAAAGAAGCTATAGGCAATATTGAGCTGTGGATTCCAGGGTGACAGGGAAGCTATAAGGTGGGAAGACCAGGAATATAGCAAAAAATGTGAGTGTCTTCTACAAGAAATATTTTTTATTTGAAAGACAGCAAGGAAAATAACTCAGTTGATAAACTTTGCCAAAAATTAGAGCATTTCTCTGGCTGATAGAGCACCAGAGCAATATAAAATGGAATAAAAGCTGATGAATCACTGTCATTTCTATTGGTAAAAAAGCAATACAAGATCCTTCAATGTCAACATTAGATATAAAATGTGCTTCTTGCCGTATTAAATTGCATTTTATTGAAACAGCCAAGATATGTTTTAACTCTTGACTACTCAGTGTTCACTTTTCTGCTGCATGCCATGGAGCATAACCTTTCTGATAACAAAAGGGTTCACAGGAGACCACAGACCCATTATGGGCAACCTTGTGAGATATCACATGCTTGATGGAGTTCATTCCTCTGAGAGATGAATGAGGTTGCTGGTGATGAGCCCTAGACCAAGATTCAAATTTAAGCTAGCTGGTCTGTGCCTTGGCATCCAGGACCTCAGAAAACAGGGAAGACCACAGGAAAAATGAGTAGAAATAAAAAAATTAGTAAAAATTATTTATCTTTTATTCTTAATGTGAGTTTCTTAAAGAAACATTTCAGAAAATGCTAAAAGATGTGTAAGGCTCAACCAAGATACCAAGGAAAAAATTGATTGTGAAATGTAGGCTTGGGGTTGTGCCTGAAAAGAGTTGTGAGTAAAATGTTGGTGAGTGAACGATATATGTTGGAGCAGATAAGAAGTTTTACATTGTTTTATTGGGAACTTGAGATATTTTATAGTACTAAAAGAGAGGAGGAAATAAAACTAATCTGCTGGAAGACTGGGACCTGCACATATATATAATGCTAGAGGTCACATCCCCAGAGGCATTCCAGCACGGTGAACTTTATCATACAATATTATTGCCTAGTATCAAAATTGTCTAAGCATTAGAAAACACTGGGTTTAAGTTCCTTATTAAAAAAAAAACAAAACAAAGGTCAAGTCATTAAAAAGGGGTTATAAAATGTTTTGAAATGTTTAAAATATGACAATTCTTACTGTGATGAGAAATAAAAATAAACAATACCATTTTCATGCTGATCCTGCATATCAGTTAATCTGTTAGGGGCAGATTCAAAATCCACTGAAGGTGATAATGCAAATTCTACCTGGTTGATAGGTTCTTAGTAATTTCATATACTTCTCATTACTTTTCTTTTCATGCACAAGCTTTCATTTTTATACGCCTTCTAGCTTCTTAACCCACAGAATATTTCTTTTCCACCCATTAACAGTGCTTTCTTATTGGCTTTCTGTATGACTGTGGCTTTTTTAGACATAAAATGATGCATTATCTTTGGAAGGGGCCTCTCCACTGCCCTGACGTTCATTACAGAATCCACGTACCCATCACCCTCCTATCTACACGTTTTTATTTGCCTGAAAGTAATATAATTACATTTATATGCTATCTATTTCATCTGTGTTTCATGCTAGTTAAATCAGTTTCTTATGCATTTGTTTCATGCATTCACCACAAATTGATATGTATAACCTATGCATATATTCATCTCGTCAAGTATTCATGTACTGGGTTCCTGTGTTCATTATTGACAGAAATTATTCATCCTAACGAATCCACAGGAACACCAGAAAGAGCATATAACACAAAAATAACTTAAATTATACAAAATGGACTAGGAAATGTGTGTGTGTGTGTGTGTCTGTGTGTGCGTTTGTGCACAAAACTAGCTCAGACTGAAAATGAAGAAAACCTAAAAGAACATTTGTGCTTGTTGGCTGGATGTGTGGATTTATAGAGCCCTTTTGCTTTTCCAGCAATGTGATCAGAAGGATTCATGTGCCAAGCACACAATTTTTTCAGAAAAATAAGCAAACATTACTTTGCACAGTCATTATGTGGTGGTTAGAGCCGTCCCAAATACAGACAGGGGATATCAGCCACCATTAACCCCCTTTAGCTTTCCAAATGTATTCAGTGATTAAAAAATACTTCTAGTCTATGGATGACTGGTAATGGAGTTCTTTGGGGTGGTCTGTGGGGATAGTGGCTGTGGGTTGGTTGTTTCTTTTTTAACAAGTGAATATTCAGGTCCAGAGTATATCCTCCAGTTAGAAAGGAGCCAGCCTTCGCTGTTGGACTGGCAGCAGCACCCAGGAGTCACAATGCAGGGCAGTGAAGCAGAGCAGGGCACTGATGTGCCTGAGGGTGGAAAGGACTGTACTACAGTCCCCTTGTTAGGCTGGTCAGTTTTGCAGGAGAGTGCAGAGTGGCTGAAGGCAACTCTTACAACTTCCAGCATATGTAGGATGTGTGGGGGATAATGTTTCTGTTATTATAACAAGGTTAAGAGAGGCAAGATGCCCCTGAAAGCTCCTGCACTATTCTCGTGTGCTAGAACAGAAACACCTAGCTTCTGTTGTCCAACTATCTTCTCAATTAATTCATAAGACTTTTAAGGAAGGGTTACCTAGACATACAATACTCTATAAAATAGGACTTTGACACTTGAGTGGATTGGCCATGTAGTGCTGATTGCCTCTTTTTACTGCTTTGATCCTGAGATCTTAAAGTACTTTATAAATATTAATGAATAAAGACTCAGAAATATTCAGTCATTGTGTTTATGCTGTTGCTCATGTCACAGATGGGGGCAAACATATTAAGGCTACAATTTATTCCACCTTGCTTTACATTTCTGTATATGAGTGAGTTATTGCAGTTCTCCTTCATATTCAGGGAAGGAAATGAGAATTTTTAAGGTGTGACTCATTTAATCTATTTTATACATTTATTTATAAGGAAAGGAATGATGCTGTAGAGCTATCTGTTTCTCTGCAACACCTGTGAAGGGACTCTTAAGGTGACTCACTCAGATTTAGACATCTGCATTGTGTGACTGTATTTGCTGAGAGGGACCACGGCTCAGTTTCAGCTGAGCCCCACTCTCCTAATTCCAGTACCGGGCTCTGATTATATGACAAATACTACCCATATTACAGAAGGTTCCCTCATATTGTATCAGTGTATTGGTTAGCACCTGATATGAAAAATAGGAAGATGGTAAATTTTCTGTCAGTATTCAAAAACTAACAGATTACTGGCAAATTTAAATGTTATTAGACCAGTGTCACTCTTTGGAAAATAATGGAAATGCTATCATTAAATGTCATTGTTCAAAAAATCTAGGATTTTATCAGCTGTCACTATACTGTTGGGGAAAATGTTAACAAAGAAATCCCTTACAATTTCTTTTTTATGTTTGGATAAAAATATTTTTATATATAAACATCTAAACACGTATGAGCATCTAAAATGTTGCAAAGTACTTTGAAAACATTGCAAAATATAACATTTCAATACTAGTGAAGAAGTTACTTGTAATCAAAAAATATCATGACAATCATTGAGTATTTGCCTGAGAAATGAGGAGAATGATTTCTTCCTAAAAATATTTTTACAGACAGAAAATACAGGAGTGTAGAGTTCTAGATTTTTATTGGATATGCTTTTTAGAAAATATAAAAACTAAGTATCTGTAAAATGAAGGACAAGGAAGAGAATGACAAGACTGGTGTTTTCCAATTCTGGATGTCAACTTGGCTCACAGATAAGCTGGAAGCTCTGAATAAAGTTTCTGGTAGATTTATGCCTCAAAGACAGACTTCAGGTTTTGGTTGCAGACTAAATAAAGCTGCATGTTGTTATTATTATAATGAATTATCTTTGTTTATTGCTTTGTGATTCTTGAGTTAAAGCAAACTGTGAGTTCTGCAGAAGTAGTCTACTCTGTAGCAAACTAACGGAAAATGCTGTCTTTGCTGATTTTTTTTTTCATTAGGATAAAAATAAAGTGTCTGGTATGATAGGAGGTATTAGTTACGAGAGGAAGATGGGATAGGTACAGAATAATGACAGAGATTCCTAATAGGAATCCTAAAGGTTTGATCTTGGGACTAATATTATCCAGTACTTAGGATTTTCATTAATAACTTCATCACAGGAATCAGTAAGTTCTTCAATTAAACTGCTGATGACATAGAGGTTGCTGTTATTTTCATTACAGAAGAATATTGGAGGAATACACAGGAAGAACCAGCTGATTAGGAGTGCAAAAGAAGTAGAAATATGAGTGACTAGATTAGTATTGAGATCAAGGAAAATAGGGATTACCAAAAATAACTTTTGCAAAAGTCTATTGCTTTAAGATAAAGAACCCAGGTCATGTCCATTAGACAGGATGGCACAGGATCAGCTGCTAAAGTAGATACTGCTGTTAAAAATGACATTGCAGACATCATCTGCATGTGTCTGACAACTGGTACTAACTGGGTGAAGAAGTCAAGAGAGGTATGCAAGGATCCTAACAAATGTCTGGTTTAGAATGAGGTGTCATATCTACCAGAGTTGATTACTTCATTACATTCGCTGTATAAATGAAGCTTCGGATGAACTGAAGACACAGTTTCCAAACCATTTTCCTGATCAATCACATTTCTTGACTTCAACTTCCAGTGACTATTTAACAATACAGTGAATACTACTCTCCACCTTGATAGAAAGTGGAAAAAGAAAGAAAACAGAAAACATAAGAAAACATAAGAAAAAAACCAGACATGAACGGACCATAAAATACTGAAGCTTAAAATTTGAGGAAGTTATTAAACATCCCAAGAGTGAGAATCTGAACAGTATGCCCATTTAGTTTAGGGAGTCAACAACCTAGACCTCCAAGGGAATTTCATGAGTTTGTGAGCAGATGCTCATTGTGATCTACCTGATGCCATGACAACAGGGTCCGGACGCAATGGGGTTTTCATTTCTACATTCGCCATTTCTCTCTTTGGAAAAAATTTTCACTAAAAACATTTGTTAACTATTAATTATTAATTGTTTACACTTTCATTGTAAGTGAGAGAGATCATTTTTTAAATATTATATGAACATCCTAAAATTTTATAGGCTAAGTGAACGGTGTTTCCTCCAAGAATGTCCCTGTAACTGCACAACATTCTCTTTCAAATGCTGTTGCCATTTGACTTAAGTAATTCACATGCAGCCCCAAATATTTAATTTTCTAAAATTAAAAGTAATGGTCAAGGATTCAGTATGTTTTCACAACTTCATGTAGATAAAAATTACGTGAGCTTTTTTATGAAGAAAAAAAACAAACCCTTTTTATGTGTGTCTAAAAATACTAGTACTTTTATGTGAAAGAAAAAAACCATATAATTCCGCATAGCCATGTTTATGTTATTGTATTAGCTTTTTCCTGATTTACATGAGGCAGAGGCTAACTATAATACACAAAGTATATCACAAGGCAATGCACAATGGAACTACAACATATATACAGACTTTATGCTGATGTACATGTACACATTGCCAGAGGAATGTAAGTTGAAATCTTCTCCACTGAAAAGTTTGAAACTTAAATGAATTTGACTTGATAAAAATTTGGACTTTTGGCCATTTGAAATTTAAACATCTAGAGTAAACCAATGATCTCAGCTTCTGCCCTAAATGCAGTGGAAGTAGATAAGCATTTCCAGCAGATGATTCATTCCACCTATGTGAGGAATTTACTATAAATATTTGCTCTCTGATGATGCCCTTCTTTGTCCAGAGAGAGATACTACATGATGCTATTTTATTTATTGCCTTATTTCTATTAAGCTAACATCAAGTGAAGTGAAATCTATCCATCTGTGAAGAAAAACATTTATTTCGTTCCCTTCACTAGCTTACAGCTATTTAATTCCTGTAATCACAAGTAAGAACAAGAACCTAGATTGAGTCATCCCCACCAATTGTCTAAAGAATTTTGGTTATGTCTTTAGCAGCCTGCCAGTGCTGATCTGAACATCTTGCTCTTCCTATGCTGGAAGTGTTTACCTTTCTGTTTCTGTTACTGCAAATACATCCCATTTACAGGTCAATAGCCTGACAAAGCCAAGAAAACACCTTCTTTCAGGGACAATTCATGAAATTCAATCTCTTTCCAGATCAATATTGGAGACCTCTGACTTTTGGAAAAAAAAAATGGCATAGTTTGAGGCATGTTTGGTGCTCTAATGAGAATAAAACTGATAAAGTTTTGCAATTTCTAGCATTATCACTTGGAGCAATTTAAAACATGTTGGAAAAACATTTCCAAATGTTCTACGATTTTTGAAAAATAAGCTTCTTGGCTTTTTGCTCCCACTGTAAAGCATCACAAGATATCTCTGTATGACAACATACATTCATCCAAGCACAACTTAAGCACTTTGGGGGCTTGGAAATCCTTAAGTAGAAGAAGCATCTAATGTTTGAAAGTTTCTGTTAAAAAGGTTAATTGAGGAGGTTACCATAATGACATATCTTGTAGACAACGCAGGAGATTCTGCATCCTTGATGTTTGGCTCTGGAACATTGTAAGCAACCATGTCTGTGGGTTTCTTTTGAGCTTGACTGATTAGAAGAGAAGCAATGACTAGCTTTTCTCACTGAATGAAAATTTCCAAATGAATTAGGGTCATGTGACACAAGTGCAAAAAGGCGGACTAAAAAGTGGGTGAACAAGGGTAGCTGGCAGCCTCTCAATCTAGAATATTCCAGGAGTATGAAAGGGAATCAAAGATGGGGCGAAATCACCTTTCTGGGGTTTCTGCTGGGATCAAATTACTGTAATAAGAAAAGCCATCATGATAGCTGCCATAGCGTAACTATGCAGGGAGATTAACAGATTCATTGTGCCTTAAAGTCTGCAATTTAAGCAAGAAGAGTCTTCATTCTGTAACCTATCACATTTAAACATTCATCAGGATATACTTTCTGAATAAAAGATTAAGACTTCGTACATCAAAAAGACTTGCCCATTTTTCACACTGCCACAGTGAGGTAGCAGAGCTGATGGAAGAGGAAATGGCCAGTCTGAGGTGTACCTATAACATGTGATTATTACATTTCAGTAGCTGATATTTTTTGATGAATGCCTGAACATCCAGCAGACAGGAGGCCTTTTCTTCCCCCCTCTGTACAAGAGCTGTGCCATTTGAATCACACAGATTGGCTGGGAGGAGGTGACACTCCATAGACCAAATATCATTCAGCACCAGCTGAGCTCACAAGAATGCAAATGCATCGTCCTGATAGTCTTGCTTGAAAGACATCTGTAGTCATGGCACAAATATAAAGAGCAAAGGCAGAGCATGACAGATTACAGTTGCTGGGTAGATAAAGGCACAATTCTTGGAAATATTTAAGTCTACTGCAGAAGCAATCACCACTACAATCCCAGTTGCACTGGAATGAGAAGTAGGCCCAAGAACAATTATAGCAAATCTTTGACAATGCCCCATGAATTAACTGTGGGTTTGATACAAATAACCTGTATTATTTTCTGTATGGTCACAAACATAAATACTAGAGTGAAGGAAATGTTGGCTCTTCTTCTTAGATGATTTGTATTTATATAGCCTGCTATGAAGATGACACTAAAGATTTATATGGCTGGGGATGCTTCTCACAAAGTCTAATATCTGGTCTAATATCTGAAGTAAATTCCTATCACAAAATTTTGTGAGACTCTTCACCTTCCTCAGCAGTGTTATGTAGGCACTCCTTGTTCTCTTATTCACCTTACAACAAGAGGATAGTTTAAGAAAAGGGAAAGAACTGTCTGGAATCTCAGGGTTACAGTTATACTGATATAATACGCCATATAATAGGGTAGGTTTCCTCCTGTATATATGACTGAATGATCTTCCTCTAGAACAGGATGATCTCATAACTGGCTATTGGAGACAGCCTTTATCTTAGCAATGCGTCCCTAAGTATTCCTCAAGGCTCACCCAGGAAACAGTTATCTGATATAGGACAGCACCTTCTCAGGGGCTGGGCTAGGAATTTACATTTATAGACATTTGCACATCAGCACGTGAGTCTGTGCACAGGCTCTGTGAAGTTTACTCAAAGTCCTGTTGCTGAACAAAAATGCAGGTAGGCTACACGGAAGCACTTTCTGTCCTCATCATGACTTTTAATATTTTTGAGAGAAGAGAGTAGCTGCAGATGGCTGCTGCAAAGCAATGTCACAGTATGGGCTTTGCCAGGTACAAAAATTGCAATTACAGGAAAGAGATTGTATGTTTTGCTCCCTTTTCATCTTTGTAGTTCAGATTGTGGGTACAGGTGAAACGTATTAAACCCCTGTGGCTAAGGTATTCAATTTCTGGTGCACGCTCAACAGAAGTGGGACGCATAGGGACAAGGAATTCCAGTAACTCCCTTTCTCCTTATTCATTGCCTTCCACTCTAATAGGAATGGTTGATTAAAGGGAAGGGTTTCCTTGAAAGGTGCCACACACAGAGGTAATCTGCGCTTCAGTGAGAACTGCACCACTCCAGCAGCCAGAAGCAGTTTCCATAACCACCTGTGTCTGTCAACAACAGTGCTGCCAATGTTACCTTAATGGACCATTGAGGGGCTGGCAGTTAGTCCCTGACCTGTGGATGGCTTTCAAGAACAAGATGACTGGTTAAAAATTAAATGAGTTGGAAGACAGAAGGAGACTTCAAGGTAGTAGGTTAAGTATTGGTGGGAAATGGGTGAGTTATCCCATTACATCTCCCATCCTAATGAGTTCGTAGCCCTGTAACTGCACCTAGACATCCAATTCTTTCTCTTTTTTATCCCAGCTGCAGACATTAGTGTGAAGCACTTCAGAAAGGTACTTTCTTGTGCTAATTTCACAGGCAAAGTGTGTGTGGTTTTCCTACCCATGCCAGCCTCTTACTTTTTCTTTTTTTGTGCACGCTCACTTGGTGTGAGCACACTTGTGCTCTGTTTTTTTATTACAAGATCTTCCCTGTCCACATCAGCCTAAGCCTATTTCCCAACCCCATCCACACTTCTTGAGTACCCTTGATTTTCCTAGACCAATGTAACTTTCTTAAATATCTGGTTGCTTTTTTATTCATTTTGAAGAGCCCTTAAAGATTCCCCATATGATTGAAATCCTTCAAAAGCAGTTGTTCATTCAATAAGAGGCCTTTCTATAACATGGTCCATCTAATGCAAAGTGTCATCTGAGCGGGCCAAGAAAGAGTGCAGGATTTCAGAGTATCAGGAGACATACACTGAAGGTTACAAAACCTTTGGAAACACTAGGAAATCATGCCTTTGTCATGAACTTTATCTTTTCCATAATGTAACATGATTTTGGGGAACAAATTCAGAAAACTATGAGAGAGTATTAAATTCTAGTAGGTGGCACCCCTGCCCAGGGCAGGATTGGAGAGAAGAGGGGTTGGAATTTAATGATCTTTAAGGTCCCTTCCAACCCAAATGACCCTGCGATTCTATGATTTTCAGAGTGATTTCTATGATCTTTATTTTCTACGAAAAAGATAAACTTTGATGACTTTATTATCTTTCAACAAAATTCTATTTTAATGATCATTTGGAAAGAAATTTGCTTTATAAATTTGCTTTATAAATATTATATTATAAAGCAATTTTATAAAACAATTTTATTATACTTTTTATATTATAAAGCAATATTATATTATAAAGCAATATTATAAATTTGCTTTATAAATTTGCTTTATAATTTGCTATTATAAAAGTTAATATTGATTATTAATTCTTCCTTTCTTTCCCTTTTTTATTATTTTTTTTTTTTTTNCTTTATCTTTTCCATAATGTAACATGATTTTGGGGAACAAATTCAGAAAACTATGAGAGAGTATTAAATTCTAGTAGGTGGCACCCCTGCCCAGGGCAGGATTGGAGAGAAGAGGGGTTGGAATTTAATGATCTTTAAGGTCCCTTCCAACCCAAATGACCCTGCGATTCTATGATTTTCAGAGTGATTTCTATGATCTTTATTTTCTACGAAAAAGATAAACTTTGATGACTTTATTATCTTTCAACAAAATTCTATTTTAATGATCATTTGGAAAGAAATTTGCTTTATAAATTTGCTTTATAAATATTATATTATAAAGCAATTTTATAAAACAATTTTATTATACTTTTTATATTATAAAGCAATATTATATTATAAAGCAATATTATAAATTTGCTTTATAAATTTGCTTTATAATTTGCTATTATAAAAGTTAATATTGATTATTAATTCTTCCTTTCTTTCCCTTTTTTATTATTTTTTTTTTTTTT
>VXBU01003594.1:661737-706349 GCA_013400315.1 Bombycilla garrulus
TGTAATGACAAGCACCATACACCATTGAGCATTGTGCACCTCAGTTCAAGTGATGTAACATGAAACTGTATTCCAAAGGAAAACCATATCATATTTGGTCAGGGAATTTATGTTCCACAGCACTTATATGACCTTGGCTGTAATGAAAGAAAGGGACTTCAAAGTATCTAAGGCTTTTGGAGCTTGCTAAATAGTCAAAACTGCAGCCATTGTAGGCATGTGAACTCACAATCACCTTTTTCCTTATTGGCAGGCAGAGATCCTCCGGAGTGCAATAACCAGAAAAGGCCTCCCTGACTCTGTTGTGGCTGCATTGCTGAGGGTGGTAGTGACAAGATCAAATGCCATTTTGGCACTTATTTTAGGTATGCTGAGTCTCACTAAGTTGTAAAAATACACTAGTGGTCTTACGCTACTGGCCACCGGATCAACACAAAATACCGAATGAGATCAAAGAGGTGATGGAATCTACTGAAATAATAAGAATGGATGATGATAAATGACCCCAAAGAGTCTGGTCAAATATCACAGTAACACAAGTTCAAGACAAAAAATCTTAATTTAAATGGGCACATCCTGTGACAGCTACTTTGTCCTATGATATCCAATCAGAGACTCTACCTTAGTCTCTTCTGTCTCAAGCTACAAAAAAAGCAAAAGCAAAATGCTTGATAATGTATATCAAAATAATATTCAATAATTTTGAAATCTGTTTGTGTGCAACTCAGGTTTAGGAAGGTGAGACCACAGAAACAGGGGAAGATAATTTGACAATGAGGAAAATAAAATCCATCAGCTCAGTGTGGATGCAGCACAAACAAAGCACAGCATCAAGTACTGCCCTGTACATTACAAGTCTGTGAGCTCACATGGGACATAAACGTGTGTATGTAACTATCTACACACCTAATAAATGTCTCCAGAAGCAAATGTTTTCAAACAGACATTATCAGAAGGAAAACCTTTTGAATTTACCTGGCTTCTTTATACTTTAATTAATTAATTACTTGTTTCCATCAGATAGGTCCATGATATTACATACTAAATATGAGTCAGAGCTCATACTGAGGTATTCCTGCTATCCAGAAATTGAAGAAAGCTGTATTCACTAAGTCATATTAATTTCAGGCAGTAGCTCAATTCATCCTAGTTCTCTTTAAAGTACCAAAAATGTTTCTGATGAAAGATAATTAATATGCACACTAGTGGAGAGTGAATAATTCAAATATTTTGGTAATTTCTAGACCCGCCAGAAAAACATTTCTAATAACACGCACAGAGAAAAAAAATGCAGCATTACACAGCAATACTGTAAGCATGAATGATAATTCTAGAACCAAAATATTTGCTAAATACTTGCTAAACTCTCATATCTAGGTAACATCTGAATAAAATTAATGAAAAGGCACCTGATATCATATATACTATTATCTAACATAACTTCTAAACACTTACTCAAGGTCCAGATCCCAGACTTCTGTTACTTATTCAAATATTGTTTGTCTATTCACTGATTTCAGTGCTGAAATATTTGCAGCACCCTACTGAGATACAAATACTGTGTTAAAGTAATCTTAGTAGCCTGCATATATATGACATATACAGGGAACTGGAAGCCTTCATGTGGGTGGTAGATGATGGATGAATGCCAGTGCAGTGGCAATTCCTGGAATACATATGTTCTGCAATGACAAAATTTGACAGGGAATCGTTGCAGACACGCTGTCTGTGTGTCTAGGCCATGTTTCCACTTTGTTTCAGAAGGGAAGGATTATTGCTTGATGACATCGTACTAGAAGTCTTTCTCCACTCACTATTGGCATCTTACTTACAAAGGCCATAACTCAACTCTCAATCAGCAGGTACAGTTTATTGCTTTATGTGAAAACAGTTGTTACAACTGAATTCAGCAATCTTTAAAAAAAAAAAAAAAAAATTCCACTAAATAAAACCCTTACAACTTCCAGCAGTAGCATTCCAGAAGATGGTCCATCAAGAGTTCTAAAAGGAGCACAACATGTTTTTTTCCAACTAAGTGGCTTATTTTACAACATTAAGTAGGTTTTTGACTGTGTTGTTTTTGTCCCATTCGTGGGAGTGTTGATGTTTCTTCTGGTGTCTAATTTAACACATGGACATTCCAGCCAGTTTTCACTGACTGCTTCATACAGCCCTGTGGATTATGCACTTGGCTTTGTTTCAGGAATCTATGAACACAAAGCCTACTGAGTATGTGATTTCACACAAAGTTCTATCCATACTTATTTGCTTTCTGTGAGCACTGAAATGGGTGAATGCATTCTTGCTATTTAATTATGCTGCTATCAGACCACTGCCCCCAAGAAACTGTGATATCAGATAAAAAATATTTGACATCAATAAAAAAAGCAAGTTAGAAAACTGTACAGTCATACAAAAGGTGTGATAGCTACAAAGAGAGCCAGCTTACAAAGGGGCCAGTGATTCACCCAGCCAAGTTAAACAAGACACAATTGGGGCTAATTGACTTCCCTCTTTCGACCTCCCAAGTATGAGTTTATGAAAGCCTGGAAAGCTAAATTAACCCCAATTGTGTCTTGTTTGACTTGGCTATTTAGGTTAAATGGATAACCCTTTTGTGACTTGGCTCTTTTTGTAGACATAACACCTTCAGATAATTAACATTCCCTCCTTCCCACCTTTCTAAAACAGCTTTTGCCTTAGTTTACATGTTTTGATTGTGATGAAAGAAGAAGCAAAACTACATTTTTGAGAAGAAGAGCTTCTCAGAGAATAATGCAAAATACAAAACATGAAAGGACATTAGAAATAATTACAAGGTAGCAATTCACAGCAGGGATTCAAGGATGATACGGTGACTTCAGCAAGAGCTGGTATGACATACGGTAGATATGGTATAACTGCATAAAATAAGAGCTCTCACCTTCAATACATTTATCAAATAACACATAATGTCAAGCTGCCAATTCACATTGTTGTATCTAAATTCAAGATTTTACTGGTGTGTGAAGCTGACTTCAGCAGAAGTTGTTAAGCACTCACAGTATACCAGAATATAATTATAACTAAAATGCTCAACCAGGGGTTGAAGAATCTTGTAGAGGTTCTATCTGTTCAGGAAATTCCTTTTTATTGCAATATTAACTTTGGGGGGTGGTTCAGTATTGTGATTTTACATGGACTGAAGATAGCTATGGAATTATTTGTGTTGGAAGGAGCCTTAAAGGTTAACTAGTTTGAAAGCCGATGCCAAGGGCTAGGACACCATGGAAAGGAATTAAGGTATTGTCATGAACCATGGCAACTCTTTACAAGCTTATGGTATGAAAACACAGAAGACCAACTTGAGGCAGGCAAAGTTTCACAGATTTTACCTGTGGAATTTTCTCTCTATTAGTATCTAAAAAGCTGCAGTGTTCTCTGACCTTGCAAGGCATCTGGATGAACAGCATGTCCATGGCAGGAGCAGCATCTGGAGCTGGTTGTGTAAGACAGATACTGAGGTAAATCACTGTCTGGAGATGCTTCTCATGTTCCTTTGAATGTAGGAGGAGCGTAGATGACTGGGTTCAATAGATCAGGTTATTGAAATAAATCCACCATGAAACACTCAATACAGGCCATACATCAGCATTCCTGAAATTATACCTGCCTAGTAGAATCAGGTCTATAATAGTTAAAGAAAATGAATGTGTTAAATGAACATAGGATGTGTTAGTGGAATAGTCTTCTGTGATTTATTTAATGATAACCATGATCCCAGCAACACACATCTTTGTAAAATCTGTGAGGGATGAAGCATAAGAACTCAAAGCTCTCCACTGACATTTTTTAATAATCAGATATTGTATAAAAGCCTTTTTGTGTAAAGAGTTTTATGAGCCACAGTCTTTTGTGAAACCAGCAAGAATAAAAGACCAGTGCATTGTTAGTTGCTCACATACCATCTAGCTAATAAAGAAGTCTAAACGTGCAAAACTTTGAAAGGAACAGAAAAGGAGTTACCTCTAACATAAAACAGATATGTTTATATACTTGTATCAGAGGGTCTTCGCATTGGTACTAAATACTTTCTGGAGACTTTCCTAGCAATCTGTTAAAAATCCGGACCATAACATTAATAGCAAATATAGAGACAAATGTCATTACTAATGCTAAGGATTATTCATAATACACTGGTTAGGAAAAGTATATGAGCTTCAGAAAGAAGAAATGGGACTTCTGAAGTTTATCAGTGTGAAGAGATTCAGAGCGGGTGTTGTTTCCTTTTTTCCTTGCCTGATTTTTGTAATCAGCCAGTTTTCTAAAAACATCTAGTTCCTGATTAGGAACTGAAGTTATGTCTGCTTCCTACAGTTCAAGCCAAGACTTTATCAGCTGCTCTCATCAGGTGTGTCCATGGATCAGCTCAGAGTCTGGTATGCATACAGTAGATATCCACTGCTGGCCAGGTCAATGCTGTGACATTCAGAACCAGGTATAAAATGGTGTTAACAGAAGGCTGCAATCAGTTTCTGAAATCAGAAAAGTTCATTTGTTCTTTCTATGGTAGGATTTATCAATAGACTTTTTTGCCTATTAGGCAAAGTAATGTGATAACTAAAACCTGTAGTATCTCAGCTCAGCCTAGTTTGCATAGGTATGTTACAGAGAAATGTGTTCCTTCAGTGACCTTTTTTTGTCACTACTGAAATTTCTGTACCGATTAAACCTTAATTCATTATTTTGTACAGTCAAGGTGTCCTGTACTTCAAGAAAGAAAAAACACAGAATCCAAACTTGACTTCCTGGATGGGCAAAGTCACAAGTTCTGTTTGGATCTGGCTTTTAAATGGAATAATGACTTTACATTCCATTTTTAGGCCCTAGAGTATTCAAAGTAGGAAAATTCAGGCTTAGTGCTTACAGTCTGAGCTTTTCTTAATTTAAATGGAAAGATTTCCAGTACTAACAGAGGATTAAAAAAACAGAGCAAACAATTTATTTGGAAAGTAAAGCTGCCTTGATATCTCATGTCATCCCACTGCTTTTGAGAGAAAGGTATTCTGGAAACAGATGTAGTTTTAACCAGAGAGCTTGTGCTGGAAGTCTGCTTGCCAAATGTCCCATTGTTCAGTTTTTGTGTCCGCAGTTAAAATAAAGGCAGAGAATGAGTTGGAAAATGTGATTCTTTTTGAACTTTTTCAAACAGTTGATGCTCAATTGTTTTTTTTTGGTTTTTTTGTTTTTTTTTTTTAAATATTGAAATGTAGTCAGTGAAAATTATCACTTCTAATGGGCTTTTCAATTTTTTTTCCCAAAGGTGCCATAGTTCAGGAGGCATGTCCCTTCCACCCTGTCCCATTCCAGCTACCAAGCACTTTCCTTTCATGAGTATAATGATTATCAACTTATTTTTCAGCTAAGGGGGAAGAGGAGGGGGAATTTAAACTGCCTGCCTGACAATGCTTTCAAATGGTGATGAAATGTCTTCTTCGTATCTGAAGAGAACATGATTATTAGCACTGAATCTGACAGACACGATTTCTGAATATTTTTGTGGCATTAATTTAAATCAATGTAATGTTTGAAAACATTTCAGCCCCTCAAACAGCTGATGCAGCTTAGATTCAATTATAACAAATTGCAACACACTGTCAAGTCTTTTTACCAAGTCATTAGTCAGGGATTTTGAATGCACGGCCTCCGAACGGAGTTCGACTGGCTGACAGCTCTAATTGTTGGGAACCGCTAAAGGATTGCTAATGAACTGGGGGATCTGTTGGGCCTGTAGCTTTCTTCAAGGATGAAATTTTTGAAAACTTTCACAAGATCAAAGCGGCATAACATGGACCATTTGCTAAATTGTCAGCAGTGGAGTGAAGCAGTCTGAGTCCCAGCTTTAAAGCTCAAGCTTCAGTAGAAAACACCATGTGCCTCCTGCCCCTGAGCCTTTTTCATGTGTCAGTAAAACCATAGTGAGGAACAATGACTTGAAGAAAGAGCCCCAGAGCCACCAAGGCCTCTATGGCTTAATTAGGAGGAGCAGGAAAGGAGATGAAAATTCCTCTCTGTTAGTGGGTGCAAGAGGGATGAGGTGTCCAGCACTGTTACAACCAGGCCCCGCAGTTACTTAGCTTGCAGCTTCTAAACCTATTAATGGTCAGAGAGGCATATGATACACAGCAGCAACGTAAAGTCTTCCTCCCCAAAAAGACTGATGGTAGGGTTGCCAGGTTTGCCTTCAGGACCCAAAGAGAGGTTGGTCTCCCCAAAGACTTTGCCATCAATGTCAGGGAGACCAGACCCTTCCCCTCCAGCACCTGCTCCAGCACCCACAGCAGGCAGCAGGAATGTTCCCATTGAGCTGTGTTGGACACCAGATCCATCCCTGTTGTGGCTGGCCAGCATTCTGCAGCCAGTGGATCGCTCCCAGCTGCTGCTGCTGAACAAATATGTTGCCTCATGTTACTCAGTGGCAGAAAGCCAATGCAGTGAAGGGAAACTTTTAAGCCGATCTTAAAAGAAAAGAAAGATATGAAAACCTGTCTCCATCACTCCCATCTGGTTTATATTTTCCTTTCATATTCAAGTCTTATTTAAGTCTGTTCATTTTTTTCTGCTCCTTCTCATTGAAATTTACTATGGTATCCTTTTACCAAAAGAAAATAATGCCTGCTGAGCTACAGTAACATTGGTCAATTACCCAAATGTCTTAATATAGAAGTCTGCCAGGAGGAAAGAATGTTTGAAATAAGATTTACATTATTACTTCTTTAAATTAACACTTCAACAGTACTCAAGGAAAAACAAACTCTTTCCTCCTCACACTGCGTGAGGTACAGTACCAAGCTGCTGTTATCCTCTCCAAGACAAACTCTGTTTAAAAAACAACACTGAAGGGCATACAGTGAAAAATTTTTTGAGTGCCTGAAGTGGGGAAAGTGATTTTGAACATCATTACAGTATGTAGAGCCTTAAATATGAATTTTGCTTCTCACACCTCCTTCTAGAAACATACTTCATATCTCTATTACTCTCCCTCTCTCTCTCTCTTTCTGCCAGATACGCATCAGCTATATGAACTTTCTGAAATAATACTGCTTAGTCTTTCTACAGGGCTTCTATAGGCTCTGGTCAGCAGATGTGGAAGAAATTTCTTTTCCATTTTCCAAGAAAAAAACTTGTCAGGGAGATATTTATACCTGTCCTCTGCTATAACTTGCATTTATAGTCAAATGTTCAATCTGAAAATAAGTCTTGTTTACTTAATTTTTAATAGAATTCTTAAATTAGACATTTAGCAGCTGATCTAACCTGCAACAGAGCTGCAGTAATACAATGGTCACTATAAATGTTCAACAGATCATCAAGGAAGAGACGAATCCCATTCATTTGTACATAGGGACTGATTTATACACTCAATTCACCACTGATTAAACAGCAGCAGAAAATTCACAAAGATATCTAATACTGCTTTATTTAGCACTTAATACACTGGTAGCCACAGATACTGAGTTGTATTTTAGATGAAAACTTAAATCACCAAACTGACTTGAAACATTCCTCAGTTTTCATTAGGAAAACCCATATGAGTAGTTTTCCTCTCTCCTAATTTTAGGCATTACACTGAGCTCATGAACAAGATTCCCTCTGTATTTGTTGAGTAAGTCATACTATGTCTTGAACTTGCATCCTGTGACTGGAAAAATGTGGTAGAGCATCTGTCTTCCTCAGTTGGCTCTAGAGGGAGCCCAAATGACAAAATTGGACTACACACCCAATGTTTAGAGTTGAAGTTAGGGCATAGAAAACCCAGCTGAGAGCCTAATGACAATGGTTTTGGACTCCGTGGAAGCTCCAGGAAGACATTGATGGTGCAGGTGAAGGAACAGTGAAGTGAAGACAATACCAATCCAGAATTACAACAGGGTACACTGCCCTGCCTCTCAAAGAGTAAGCTTCATCTCTAACTTTTCTTAATGTCCCACTGGGACATTAATGCCTGGTTCTTTTCCTGGGTTTTTCATGCTGGACCAGGATAAGTGAGTATTGTCAACACTGAGCACAACACTGAGTAGTGTTATCCAGCTGCTTGGTTTTGTGAGCATTGAACTAAAGTGTAGGAGTGCTTGTCTAATCAAGGGTGGCCCTAAGCCTTGTTTCACAAGATAGGATGCTCTAGACAGCTCAGTCTTGTAGATTTTATATTTTTATATTGATCAGCTTCTCTGACCAGGTTGTTCCACAAGCCTGGGAACTAGGACACTTCAATTCTAGTCTATGAGCCAATAAATGCTTACTATGAAATATGTGGTGAAAGAATAGTTTCAGCATAATACTAATGTAAAGTATTCTTGTCTGTGAATTCAAAGTGAGGCCTGGATTTCAGAAATTAACATTCAGAGTACAGTTTATTTAAAATAAACTTATCTCCCTAGATACACTACTAAATAACACAGGAAGCCCTTGCCAGGTTGCATTTTGCAGATCCCAGTCAGGGATGCCTTAATCTTCCTGGAGCCTCTACAGGAACTCTATAAACCTAATCCAGGACTCTGAATTATTCAAGTGACCAAAAACCTGACTATTATTGCAGGGCAAGTGCTGTAATGACTGACTTTTCCTGTGGGTTTAGTCTCAGTGAGCACTGCTACTCTCAGCTGTGTGCAACCCATTGAGCTCCTGGGGCACAACACCTATTTCCTGGCATTTTGGGCCAGCTCCCTCAGCTCTCCGACACAAACCCCAGGAATACTTTGGAGGGCATCTCACTCTGAAAAGAAAGTTGGACAGGCTAGCATAAAGTCTGTCTTCTAGTTAAACATCCCAACACTCTTTCAGAGGAATTTGTGCTGAATACCAGTTACATGCTTTCAGGCTACTAAGACGTGCTACATGTGCCCTGAGTTTCAAGCTACAAAAGCATTGTTCTGGTTGGCTGCAGAACAGTGCCTCTTTATTTCATGCACTCTGAACTAACCAATCACACAAAAAATATGTATTATGGGTTGGGACAATGGAATCTTGAAGAAATATAGGATGAAGTACTATGTAATACAAATGAACCTCTGGAGGAGGTTGATCCGGAGTGGCCAGGACACATCTACTGTGTCCTCAAGCCCAGAGGTGGGTTCCTCTCCCTGTTTTTATTTACCGATATAGATATCTCGTAGAATCATAGAATCACTGAGCTTGAAAAAGAGCTTTAAGATTACCACGTCCAAAGATCAGCCTAGCACCATCTCCATGTTCACCATTAAACCATGTCCTCAAGTGCCCTATCCACATATTTTTTGAACACTTGCAGGGGTGGTGACTTCACCAGTTTCCTAGGCATTCTGTTCCAATGCATTACAACCCTTTCCGCCAATTCTTTTTTCCTAATAGCTAATCTAAACCTCCGTTGGTGCAATTTAAAGCTATGTCCTCTCATCCTGTCACTGTTGCCTGGGAGAAGAGACTGACATCCACCTCACTAACACTGCCTTTCAAATAGTTGTGCAGCAGTAAGGTTTCCCCTAAAGCCTCTTTTTCTGCAGGCTAAAAAACTCCACTTTCCTCAGCTGCTCCTCATCACACTTGTGCTCCAGACCTTCAGCTCCATTGGCGTCATTAGGGCCAAACCCAGCACCTCAGTTTCTGTCCTGTAATGAAGGGCCCAGAACTGAATACAGGATTCAAGGTGTGGCCTCACCAGTGACAAGTACAAGGGCACAATCACTTCCCTGGTCCCTGGATTGCCAGGACACTATTGCCAGAATGTCATTGGCCTTCTTGACCGCCTTTGTTTTCAATATGTGTTATATGCAGATCATAATGGTTTTGAGTTGCCCATCATTATCTGAAAACTAGGAATGTTTATACTTCCTTACACCCCCCCTCCCCTCGCCCCCAGGAAATGTTGTAAAGTACCAAGACACTTAATTAGTAACCCTTTACAAGGGCTAAGCACAAGGTGTACACTGTTTTGGAAGGCAAACAATAGCTTGGTTCAGCAGCTCTTGGAGGAAGTGACACAAGTCTTGATGCCTACTCAAAAGTTCTTATTTATACCTAAATTTTGCACCTCTGGTAGAACCTGGACCAAGAGCTTGACTTCATTAGTCAGTTAGAAGAATGTTTAGTAATGGCTTTCTTTCCTATTTTTTCCTGGTCTTCTTGTGCTTCCTTAGAAACTTCCTAGGAACTCAGACCTGAATCTCTGTTTAGAGAAACTGCTGTTTACCAACTGTTGTGAAGTGTTACCTCTTCTATTTAATTGCAATTTACTAATGAAAAATATCCTTTCTGTCAGGAAAAAGCAATTTTCCTCTATCTGTGTCTTGAAACATAAGAAAACAAAACAGATGCTTGTTGCATTTAATAAAGAACATGCATATGCATTGAAAAAACTTCTGGCTTATTTTTGTGATGCCAATATTTAATTATGTTCATTTTGCATTTTTAATTAGAAGGCAGAACAGATGGTGAAGGCACAAAGTAAAGGAAAGTGTCCATTCATATAACCTGCTACGTGATGCCACCAAATTCCTGTGCTTAAAGCCTGATCCAAGCTCTACTGACTCCAGCATGAGCATATCTGTCAAATATCAGGGTTCTAGAGGAGACCCCAGAGCAGGGCTTTCCTGAAACCAGTTTTCCTGATGTATACATGATGAATATATTTCTCGCTCAGTTGTATTATTTTTTCTGATTTTAAGGCAAATTTTGGTTCAAGTTTCCGTGGGTGACCTTATTTCTTGCTTGATTTCCTGTAAATAAAAATTAACTATTTGTGTAGAATTAATTTCAATTCCAAATCTTAGCTGGGAAAAATGTCTCACTCCATATTGTGCCCTAACAATAACAATTCATGCACTTAATGGTGTAAGTCACAGAGAGAGATAGATAAAAGTTATTTAGGTAATTTTCAACATCACTGAAAAGCAGAAGCTGAAACAGTTCAAAATTTGGGTCCTGTGTTTAATTAAAAAACACATAAAATGATTCACTGTACTTACTTATTTCACAAATGAAATATTTGTTTCTTTATATTTTTAAAAATATGGCAATGTTAACAAAATAATTTTAAATAGATTGAGTAGGCACAAATATACACTAGAAAACAAAATTGAATTTTCAGACAAATGAAATATTTACATTGACCTAAATTGAAATTCTGTGTGCATGTGTTATGGGTGTGTTTGACTGCAACTTTTTTTATGTGTGTGTGATTCATCATTTGTCTGACATCAGTCACAATGATATTTCTCCTGATCTCCAGGCAGGAAATGGATGTTCTTAATCAATATGTCATGAACTTTAGCTATATAAATGGCACTGCTGAGACTGACAGTAGAATATTAAAGCATGTCAACAAATTTAAGAGTGTTCAGAAGAAACTATTATTTGAGGGCCTCAAAACAGGCTTACAGTAAACTTGATCTGTTTAGCTCATGAAAAAGATCAAGAGGTAACTTGATTGTGATGTGTAACTTATTAATTAAGAACCGTCAAAGGGAAATTAAAGCCTTTGAGACAAATTCATATTAGTACTAAACATTTCTAACTGACAATGTAATCAAGTATTGGAAAAATATACCAAGAGCAGTGCATTGTCTTCTACCTCTTGAAGTCGCCCAATCAAGAATGAACAGAGAATGTAATTTAATCAAATAATTTCTAGTCATCTTTGATTCATAGTAGAAGGAGAAGAAAGAATCAATCCCATATAGTGAATTTAAGTGTATTGAAAATATGCTTCCTTTTCTCGATAATCTTTTGCAGATCCTCTTAAAAGGAGTCTGCCACTTTGAGTCAAGCACGAATTATTAGTCTCAATTCTGGGGAAACTGACTCTACAGATGTTCTGAGTAGGTGGTCTCCTGGTGCTCTCTGACCTTTAAAGTCCATGAATCAGGAATTTTTCATATAAATGTATTTATTTATAAAATATCATTACATATCGATACAACTGCATTGATTAATTACATATGCTTTTCAATAACAGGAAAGAACTACCAGCACAGTACAAACAGCAAATTGCTAACATTTTCAGGAAAAAAATTCAATGAGCTTCAGACATAAAATTAGTCGCTGAAGAGATCTGTGCATAATTTGGCAATAACTAATAAGCCCAAGAATTTTGCAGTCTATTTGAGAACAATTTGCAAAGAGAAAACAAAGCAAAATTCTTCAGATAAATTATTCATTTGAATTAGTCATTTAGCTCTAGTAAGGAGTTGTAGACTTTTTGAAAATATGTGGCAAGGGGATACAGTTTTTAAGAGGTTGAAGCAAAAATACTCTGCTCTTCTTGAGTTTGTTTCATCACATGTTCTCAAGGCACTTAATCATTAATTATGCTGAATATTAATTATAACCATTTTACATTTGAATAAACTGAGGCACACACGGTGCCTTGCTTATGCTCACACAGCAAGTGGGGATAAAAGTTGGAAAAAAAATATGTCATCTCATTAACAATTAAATGTGCTTTCTGTCACTATTCTCTTAAACTTTGCTACCTGATTACATTGTTAAACTTTATTTCTGAGGGAAACAAGTATTATGTGACCACAGTGGGTTTTTATGGTCCTACTGATGAGGGCAAAATAATTTCAGAAGACAGAAGTCTCAGAATTATTGAGGAAGGGATTACCTGACCAACTATTTAAATCCTTTGTGCAGGTGTCTACATCTGAATCTGTCTCTATAAACTCTCTTTAAGGTCAGTGGCAAGGAATAAGCACCTTCAGGGTGTGAATCACGTCATGCTAGGGTTGGTGTCTACATTTGTCAGATATGCCCTGGAGTGCCCCCAGGGTAGTCATTTTAGATGTAAGCAGAACCACAGAGTCCTGCTTGTTGGGAAGGGCCCCTGTGGATCATCTGCTCCTGCTGAGGAAACCACTAACTCAGACAAGGTTGCTCAGGGCAGTTGGTTTCTGAATAGATACAAGGATGTTTTTGAGGATATGGCTAAACCTAGATGCAATGATCCCCACTGTGATTTGTAACATTCCTTGAAAGGCAGCCTGACAGAACAGAGATCCAAGACAACCATGTGAGCTAAAACGGTATTTTGAGCATAAAGAGTAGGAGTCAGTCAGCTAAACAGGACCTGTGGAGTGCAGAAGGGGGCAGGGCTCCCTTTCTTTCTTCATACCTGCCAATCTGTGCATGTGCAGATTTCTCTGGTTCAAATAAGGCACCTCAAGTGGCCCAGGGTGACTATTCCTTATGCAAGAGCATGCTGTCTGGACTATAGCAGCTCAAGATTCACACACCTGGCCACCAAAGTCACCCATGGCCATGTTTAGATGTGATCTAGGTGGCTGCTCTCTCACTATCATTAATACAGAGCCTGAAGAGATGTTTCACTCTGCCTAAGATAGAATCTTTGAGGACCTGAATAACTTTTCAGACTTATTTTTCTGTATTAAGTCTAATTCGACTGCTGGAACCTGGAACTAAATCCCACTGGTCTTGAGCTCCCAGACATACCAAATTGCCAGAATACACTATTGTATTTTCATGAGATATATAACCCATGCCATTTAGGAATCATATTGTGAAGTGGAACAGTAAATGCCGTTGTTATGTGTTTACAACTGACTAAGGTAGGCTAAATATTGTGACCTGATATAGGTAACTGAAAAAAAAAAAAAAAAAGTGGGACTTGGGCCTCAAAGCATCTGCTAAAATTGGACATGTTTGGATGCAGGCAGAGCTCCAAAATTACTACCACTGTTACTGAAAACTAGCAAAGGATCCTGATTTAAAAGTAAAATATACATCCTGTTATTTATAAATCAGGAGCAAGGGTAAAGAATATGTCTTTGTAAACATTTATTAGCATTTTGTGATTTTGAAAAGGTGAAGTGAGTAGTCATTCAAACCCTGGTTCCATTTTCTCCTAGCTTCAGATTTGATCCATCAGTACTACCATTTGTCTTCTCATTTCAGGTGTTTTTGGTTTCAAGGACAAGGTTATACCTTGGTCATAATTTGGAAACCATACTGCCTGCCATCTTTCTAGGAAGGAGTTTACAAATTATTTAAGGGTCTATTTAGCTTGAACCAGTTTATAGAGGTGTCACCATGATTCAGCACATCATGAACCCTTGATTGTTCAAAGGTTGTAAGAGATCAAGAGATGCCCTTCAGCTCTTCTCCAAATAGTTGTTTTGAGCCCTTCTTTGATTAACAGAGTTCCTTTTCTAGTTCCTGAAGGTTCAAAGTCTTGTTTTCTTCAGGGTGTGTTGACCAAATAAGATTTGATTTTAGCGTAAAGTAGTGCCTCAGGGACTTCCTATGACACAGGTTTCATCACGAACATGTTTTCATTCCAATCATAGAAAAAGAGGAACACTCCCAAGCCTTCCACGTCACTGCTTCAAATTCTTCTGTCTATACGCAACAAAAGATTTATTCCTGACTTGTGAATTTACTTGCAGCTATTGTAATTTCAAATTCCTGCTTCTTGGCTTCAGGTTTATAGAATACAGTTAACCAGACAATGCTTTAGTTATTGCTATCAAGTGAATAAAAATCTGTCTAGTTGCTAAATTTTAAAATATCTGACATGCATATTACCATACAGTTCCTATTCCTTATTTCTGCTTCCAAGTCTTCTCTTACTTTGGATGCCTTCCTTGCATAATTGTTGACTTTTTTTGTATTGTGGACCTTCACATTTAGGGCACTCTGGAAGCCATAAAGGAACAGTTGCCATTTGGCATTAGTTAAAAAAAATCTGAAAAGTTTTGCTGAAGTATGGCCCAGAAACCTCTCCATGAAAATATAACAATAGTTGTATGAAAGATGCTCCTGCAATGTATATATGAGAGGAAGTAATGCAGAAGTACTTATTATAAAAAAAAAATAAATAAATAAAAGCTGCTGTATATTTTATTTGCTGTATTTCTTTCATATGTGCTGCAAAATCCACTTTGATCTGTACAGTATAATTTCAAGTCATATGGCACTGTAAAATACCATTGCTTATGAAAAAAAGCACACATATAATATAAACATATAAGTAGCACAAGTATGTCAATTTTTTCCTGTATGGTAATAGATTACTATAAGGTTCCAGTCATGAAGTTAAACATCCTGGAGTAGTTAAACAGGAATTTTACCCCAAAGCAAGTGTGGGAGCTATGTGAATATTAAGAAGCACGGATAGCTGCAGAAGCTGCTGGATGGATCAATGACGGGTTCTATCAGCTTGGCTTTTAAAAAGGAAAGCCTTTGAAGAAGAAGAAAAAAAATACTTGGTTTTGGTATAAAGAAATTATTATTCTCATGAGAAAATTGATCCAGCACTTGTAACATCTTTTCTCAGTTATTAAGTCTCATCAATAATATTGTCTGATAATATTTTCCTAAAAGTAAATATAGTGAGGTGCTATTAGTATTATGTGTGCATGTGTGAAATCCAGCAGCAACCCAATAAAAGAAGAAGATGCTTAACGGCTCATTTAATCCTCTTAATAATGTTTAAATGATGATATATGTGTTATGACAAGGTAAAACAATTGTTAAAAATTGTTTGAGGAGATTATATCTCTACGTTTTTTCTGGTTTTTAAATCAATCAGATATAAAGCTTTCTAACATCCTCAGGCTTGCTCCTGTTATTTAAAGAAAAATCAATGGGAAATATAAGGAGCATTAGTGCTTTTGAAACAACATTGTATCATCTGGAGGTTGTTTCTAGCCTCACAAATTCACTAACACATTTTTTTGTGATAGTTTCATCTCAGATATTTTACCAGCAGTTATTCAGGAGAAATGTAGTATGCACTACAGCAGAGTAAGCAAGGGCCACTGGGGGATGGTCTGATAGGAACAGAAGCTTCCATGCCAGACACTTAAGTCTCTCTCTCACCTCAGTAATTTCTTCCTGTAGAAGTATTTATATATTCTGAGCAATTACATAAAGCAGTCCTTGATGGAAAACAAGTAAAAGAGAAACACTTGTTAATGTGGACATACAAATAATTTACAGCAAGACGAGTTAACATATGAACCATTAATTACTCCTCTGTAAGTTCACATCTAGTTACTTATTTACAAGCATATACTCTAAGTTTTTCAAGGTTCTTTTCTTCAGTCATCAAAATATATTTGTGGTTCTTTCTTTAACTTGTCAGAAAATTTCAACAATTTTTGAATTTCAACCTATAATCATAAGTGTCTCTATGATTTAATACGAAACCATCTTTTTCCCCCATCATCTCATTTGTCATTCATTTTTCCAGATAAGTAAACCTTCTACATTCAACACATTTTCTCTGAAAAGTCCATCTTCCATCTGAATTGTACTGTCATTTTGGACCCTACAGTGTGGGAAGGTGAGACTCCTAAATACTGCCCTCAGGACTGTGCTAATAGTCAATATAGTGACTGTGCTAATAGACAATATAGTGAAAAAAACCTAAAATCCCAGCTTGGTCCATGATGTTCATTGGCTCGTAAGTCTCAGTAGCAGTCTAAAGTTTCAAGTAATCTCAGGTAATCTCAAGCACATCATGAAATCTCAAGTTTCAAGTAATCTCTATTTGTTCTTTTATCTTTCCTAAACAATGTAATAATGCATATCAAGACTAATAATCTATTGTAAGAAGTAGATCTAAGGGGATTCTGAAAACACCAGGCTGCGGGGATCTCCTTAACCCCAGGAGACCCCGCAATATGTAGGAAAGTCCAGGTTTCCGGCCCGTGCTGTTGAAGGAGTAGTCTGGAGTCGTTTGTTGGTGTTCTCAAGGCAGTTTATTAAGTCCTTATCAAAGAGAGATTTCTCTGCTCTGCCAGGGTTGACACAGAACGCGTCCAGAGACACACTGTGCCTGCCCCGGGTGAGCTGTAATCTTTTATACTAAAAACTACGTATTAAATGTTTACAGTTAAGTACCAATCTATGCCCCTCACACCACCATGTCCAGATCTGTGTCAAACCAATCCAAAAGTGCCAGCATCACCAAGAAGATGGAGGTGATGAAGAAGAACACAAGATAACATGCCACGTGTAAAAATCCTCCATCTTGTGTCTCAGACCCCCCTGTACAGATCTCCAGCCCCCCTGTACATACATTCAAATTACCTTCTTTTTACTTATAACTACTACTATTTTACTATCTAAGTTTTTGTGACCTGAAATTCCTCATACAAAGCTGACAACCTGTTCCATGGGTTAGAATCAGAGTTACAGGTATTTTTAGTATCATTCCAGGGTCTCTGACACCTCTGGCAAGGCTGAAAAGCCTCCTGACCAGGTTTTGGGTCGGCCAAAGGCATCATAGGAACCCCCTGGGTTCCAACACCAGGCTTCCCTTCCAAAATTAAAAATCCACTTAGGAGATGACTTAAAATTATTTCCTCAGTTTTAAAGATGAGTTCCTTCAATACATTTCTCCTGTATCACAAAAATTTGCAAGTGTAGGTTTCATTATTTGATTCAAAGAACAACCAATCATTTTTTAATTTCAGGATAGATTCCACAGATGAGGCAACAGATTTCCCTAATGTGATACTTTCTATTGTTAGTTGGAACAGTAGATAAGCAACTTGGATACAACACAAGACACTTGCTTTGATTTATTGTCCACAGTAGAGGGCCAATATTTTTTTAGTAAGTGGAAGCCAATTTTGGAAGGAAAAAAAAACACTCAAAAGAAAATAAAATCCCTAGGCATTAATTTGGTGAGTCAATTCATGATCTGGTAAGACGGCATTCAGTGCAGCTGACAATGTATTCCAAGGATGGACGGGCACACCAGGCCTGATTCAGGGCCAAGGGAAAGATACAGATGGTCCTTCAATAAAAGGGATGGAATTAAATCTGACTGGTATTTTAAACCTAGGATAGAAAACTGGAGATGAAAAAGATAAATGCAAAATTCATTATGTTATCCTGTGAAAGAACATTTACATTATCCTGTGAAAGAATGCTTATTATTTCTGTTCAACCCTCAGTCCCATAGCTTACTCTTCCTAACCCTTTTGAAGACAGAGATAAGCACTTGTTTTTCTCCAGTCCTCAGGTGCTTCCCCTATTTGTCATGATCATTCCTCACAATGACATCTGCCAGATCCCTTTGCACTCATCAGTTTGTACCAGGGTCTAAGGACTAAAATATGTCCAACTTGTTTACATATTCTCTTACCTGGTACTCTAAGGTAAGTCAACACTGCTCCAGGCTTTCCCTCTGTGCCTGGGATTTCCGAGGGTTAGTCTTCCTGGTAGAGCTTGAGGTGAAGAAAGTATTCGATACCTGTGTCAGAGGTCCCCCGTGTCATTCAGCAATGGACCCACATTTTCCACATCTTTCTCTTCACTCTTAGGTATGTACAGAAGTCTTTCCTGTCATCTTTTACAGCCATTGAAAATGTAACTTCAGATGGCCTTCCTAACCGCATCTCATGCTTGAACAGTGCCTCTGTATTCTCATGCTGTCTGTACCTTCTTTCAACCCCTGTATGCTTCATTTTTATTTTTAAGTTTGGTCAGGAGCTCCTTGTTCATCTGGTAATTACCATCTGGTAATTTTTCCTGTCTTTCCTATGAAGCCTGTATCCGCTCCATGGAGGCAAATGTTTAGAGCATCAGCACTGAAACAGTTATAGACAATGCAGGTAGTTCAAGAAGTGGTCATCAAAGATTCCAACTGCTTATGGGAATAAATTCTGTTACACAGAGTTGTTAACACAGTAATTGCAGTCAAGCCCCACACAACATACATATATTTTGCAGAAAAGAGCAAAGGATTTACCCTGGTTTAGCTGCCTTTTAGGTAAGGATAATTACAAAAAGTCAGCAAACACACCATACATAGTTTATCTCAGCTTTCTTTCAAAATTTAATGTCTTTTTTATTTTCCATGGCCAGGTGGATTTCCAGGTCCTATGAGATATGAATGAGAATAACAGAGTGGTGGAGGGGAAACCTTTTCATGCACGCAGTGTATGGAAATTATACAAATATATCATTACTCTTGTGCAGAGAAGACATAATTCAAGTAAATATATTAACTACTAAAAATTAGATATCAATTAGATTGTGTCATTCTACGAGTAAAAGGTGCCAATGGTTTAGTGGTTAGTGTTTTTTTTAACTCTATGAGGTTTTGATTCTTCTCTCAGTTTAAAAGGTCTTAGAGGAAGAACATGTAAACGTACACAAATTCATACACTCAGTAAACATACACAAATTCATACACTCATCTAAAATTATAGCAGAAAACACAGTCCAGGAAGACAGAATTCCCTTGTATTTCAGAGAAGAAGTTTAAGGATTTATCTGATGATGTGGGAATATTCACTGTCAATTACTTGTATAAAATATTTCTTTTTTCATAAATCTCCTAAGCGTTTGTACAGGATTCAACTGACTGGATGTCAGAATCTATAGCCCAGATGTCTGCATCTTTGTTAATCAATGTGGGTCTATTTATAGCTAATGGAAAGAAAAAGGCATTTCTAGAAAGTAATTTGTCTTGTCCCAAAGAAGACATCTATATTTAGTGAAAACTGTCATCCCTGGAAACTGTGTTTCTCTCATTAGTGTGGAGGGAGTTCAGGATTATTAGGTCATATGTAGACATTTAAAGTCAGGGTAGTGAAGATTTCCTTTTTCACCTTCTGTGTAAATGACCTAAATGTCAGGAGTTATCCTGCAGCATAGCTCAGTCCAAGCTGTTCCAAATTGCATGTTATACCTTGACATTAAATGGTGTGCAAATTTAAAACAGGGACTCCTAAATTACAAAAGGTCTTATATTCAACAAAACTACACCATCTTTTATTGCTTTTCTGTCCTTTTGCCTCATACTGGACTGGAGCATTAGCAGGTCAGAGGGCTAGTGCCAGAAGAATTATGGGATGGTGGTTCAGGAATACATGTGGGTGTTTCATAATCAGAGCTCCTGAGGTTTAAATCCTTCCTAATAACCAAAGCTTAGAGAAAATTTCTGTTTTCATCCAATTTGTGAAATGGTATCATTGTTTACTTTATTTTTATAAAAGCTTTATAATTTTCATTATTTCATCATTCTTAATTTTTAGAATAATTTAAATACAACATACCCTCAAAGAGTGCATCACTCCCTTCAGGGTTTCACTGTAAGTACTTGATCTCCAAGATTGATTTAAGTTGTGGGGGATGGAAATATTTCTGACCTCATGAGTCCATATACACACACCTGCCATGTCTCAGCAGAACCTTACATTTATGGAGAGAATTATCCTTTTCTTTTTCTACTCAACTATTCCTGCCCCATTTTTGGTTCGTTTGCTAGAAAGGTGTAAAACCTTGTGCGCAAGTTAGATGGGAGCCCTGATGCAGTTCACTCTAGTACCCAGCAGAGACATCTGAAGGATTTAATTTTTCAGATATTCTACAACATACATCTTCTAGACCTGATTTCACTATTAAAAGCTTAAGCAGGTGGTGCTCAGAAGAGTCATCTCAATGACATCCCAGAATAGAACTGTTTTCTTCATTTTGAGAAATGGTACACAAAGCAAGTCCAGCTCAGAGCAGAGGGCAAGGAGCACAGAAGTTTGCATTACTGAGTTATCACCGTGGGGAGAGCTGGTTAAGCAGAGCTCAGTTTCTCAAATTACATTTAGATAGGTCTAACACCTAGGGCTTCTCAGGAGGACTTGTCAGGAAAGAAAAGAAAATACTGGCATGATTCTCAATTGTTTCTCATTTGTAAGTGGTCACTCTAATTCAGTATGACAAGAGAATGTCTGCAAGTAGGTGTGACTGAATCCTGTCTGACTGAAAGGGGATATATTTGCACAACTGCAGAAGAATGAATACCATTACCAAGAGACTGCAGAATGTGTATAAATTAGGGCACTGAGCTATAGGAAAAGGTACAGGTCCAGTACTGAATGGCCCCAGATCTTGTGCATGTTTCAGTTTGAATCCATGTTTAAAAATAACAGGAGAATTATGGAAGCATATATTACTCCATCTCCCAGAAAAGCCCTAAGGAACTGTATGTTTACAAGATTCTGTTAGTCATACAGTGACTTTTCCCCACTAAATAGTATAAGAAGGTTTGGGTTTTTTTATTAAATGAGATAGTCATATAGAAATATGAACATTTCATGGAACTGACTAATCAGCCCAGGTAGTAGAGATCTGTTTGTGGCTTTACAACATCAAATCATTCCTATTTTTCCATTAATTAATGTGTAGACATTTACAGTATATCCACATATAAGTGGCAGCAAGCTTCTGAAGCTGTTACATGTCCTAGAATATTTGCGCATTTTGTCTGGTAAGGAATATTGACAAGTGCCAATGGGTGCAGTAAAAGAAATTGACAGTATAAAGCCAGCCTTTCTTCCTCACTGTCTGTGGGGATTAGAGAAACAAGGCACTGAACACAAGAGAGGATTTTTTCTTTCCTGATGTAATAACTCTATGTAAATGATGTTTCAGGTAGCCTAGTGAAATTGGCATCTGAAATGGAAAGGAGCTAATTTAAAACCTAGATGTGAATAAATTCACACCATCTGATACAGAATGCTGTGACTAAGTGTTTAACTTTCAAATAACCTGTAATTTAATGTAAAGGTTTTAAATTAAATGAATACATTTTTAGGGCATGATGGGGAATTCAGGATTTCCAACTCCCACCCTGAAAAGCAGCCATTAGAATCCAAGCTTCCAATTAATTTTGAGCTGCATGCAGTACAGCACTAGTTTAACAATTCTGAACAGAAAGGTTTGAAACTAGATAACAACCTGTGGGCTGTAAACAGAGTAGGCTTAACTGTTGCTGATTTTAATGTGGTCTGATCAAGCAGACTGTAAATAAAAGACTCTGCTCTAGTTTGCCCACTGATTTGAATTGTGCTCATTTGACTTGTTTCCAATACCAGCATTATTACCTAAACATTTATAGGATCATAAAAGAAAAATGAAAAATATCCTGAAAGATGTATGATGGGATTTTCTTCTTAACTAAGTATGCATAAAAAGAATATTCCCAGAGATTAAATGGAGGTTTTTGTAGAAAAAATAGGCTGCTCTCTAACAATATTCCCTTATTGTTTATGAAATTTCCCACTAATTGCCTATTCAAGCAACCTCTCCCTGACCCCTTTACTTTTTTCCTTTTTTTTTTCACCACATGTGTAAGGTTACTGGTCAGATGGATTGTCTTTAATGGAAGCTGAGAGACATGAAAAGTTTGGATGGAAGAAAACTGAAAATTAAAGAAATAACAACAATCTACTCTAAAAATGTTTCAGAATCCAGGAGTGTGCTGATAGAGTCATCTGACTGGGGAAAGTTTCTACAGGTGCCATCATTGCCTCAATTTATTCCTATTTACTGCTAGCTATAGCTACTGCACTGTTATCATAAGCTCCTCAGCCACACAGTGGATATTTCCTCGGTCAGCCCTTCCCCCTTCACATGGGACAAAAATTGCTTTTGCACGGTGAGATACCCAGAACAATAAGACATTTTGTGAAGCCAAGACATCACTGAGTGTGTCCTTTTTACTGACATGTAACATTACTCCTTCATTGCCAAAGCCTTCACTGTGAAGTGAATGTCAAGACCAAAGCGTGAGGACAGGCATCCCACTGCGGGGAGGTCCATGACTTCTGAGAAAAGGCTAAATATGAGCTGCTGCCTCACCACTCTCCATTCTTGTTCCAGAATTGCCTCAGTTGCTGCCTTCCTTGTCATTCCATCATCATGACAACACTGCCTAGCAAAAAAGAATACCCATGAATGTTTCCTGCTGGAGGAGCAGTTCCATCTGTTTCCTGAGGTCTTGGGAGTGTGAAAATGCAAGACAAAATGCTGGCTGCAAGGAGGGAACCAGTTTGGTGAGGGAATGGGTAAATCACAAGTCCTGGCTTGAGGCTTTGTCCAGATGCAGGGCTGAAGGCAGCTTCCCATGGTTACAAAACTGGTGGGATGTAGAGGTAGCAGTGTTTTGAGGCTTGCACAGCAAGATGGATGAGGAGAGGATCTGCTGTAAGGTTGTAGTCTAAGGCTGTGGATCTGGCAAGACTACAAATCAGGAACACATATATCTGGAAATTATCTTATTTCCCTATGAAACACAGATGGAAGAATAAAATGAAATAACATGCAGTAAGAGAATATAAAATTAACAATAAATAAGCAACTGCCTGCTCAGTTCTACTCTTCTCTACAAAACAGATATTTAAACAAAGCCAGACAGATACTCAGGTTTCTCACTGAGCAGAAAATGTTTGGCATTTTGACACCTATTTTGATCTATACAGGCACAGCAGGTTATGAAATAACATAAGAATAACACTGACAATACAAAAATGAAAACCAAATCATTGTATAAATTTAATTTTGATTTACTCATATGGCATATCAACATTTTCTGAAACAAAGCCAACTTTTGATATATTTTCCTTCCATATAAAAGCAAAAGTTAGTCCATGATCACTGAAATTAATGCAGCTTCCTATCCTGTGGTTTTATAATATTTGAGTCATCAACTATCTCATGATAACAATAATTTCCATTCCCTTCTGAGTGTTCCTTGGTTAACACACAACTCCTGGCTCATCTGGAGATAAACCTGTGATATTCATCTGAGCAGTCTTTTTGTGCCTGTGAAGTCTTAGCTGGCAGTTGAGATGTTGCTTTCGGTCTCCTCTGACAAGACACTGGTATGTCTAAAAATTACAGAATGTATTTAACTTTGAATCATCTACTCCCCTTTGTGAGGGTTGTTTTGGTTGTGGGTTTTTTGTTTGTTTGTTTGTTTTTGTTAGGTTGGGTTTTCTTCACCTATTTTAATAAAAATTGGCCAGTGTGTCAGGAAATCACTTAAGAAGACTGACAAGTGATATGAGTATACAGCATAGTCCCCTAAATGTGTAGCTTTGAGATTAAAAAATTCAGTTTGGGCATGTTCGGGTTTTAGCTTCTGGGGTTTTTTAATTAAAAATGTATTTCTGTTGAAGTTTTTTTTTTTATCATGAGTACCTAATACTGAAAGTCTCCACAGCACATGTGTCTATTAAACATGTAGTTCTTTAGAAAATTACAGTTTATCATCAGCTGTTTCATAACACAATCGCAAAATACGAAACTCTTTGCAAAAGCCTTTCACCAGAAACATCCTGAAAAGGTAAACATTTATTCAAGTTTTAAATGGAATATAAACGATGAAAAAAACAAGCAAACAAACAAATATACAGACTGAATTAATTGCCTAAATTAATCAATCTGGCCAACATAACTAGAGATAATTAGTTTGGCCAACACAACCACAGTCCCAGACGAGCTTCTGGCCAAAAAAAATTCATGCTTGACTTTTCTTAAGCATTCCAAGTATGCAACTGGATACCTCCTTTGCAGGGGCAGGGCATTGGCTTTCGCTTCAAACTGAGACAGCAGGTCTGCTTGCAAGGCTGCTCCAAACATTCAGGGCACTGCTTCTCATCTGGGCCAGGGGGTTTTGGATGTGTCCCTTTGCCTCGTGACCGTGACCACTTCCTGCTGTACCCTGAGCTCTCCTCAGAGACTTCATGTGCAATCCTATGCCGGCCTGACACTGACTTCATTCACCTTGTGAGCGCTGAAGAAGGATTGTACAATTGCCCTACACGGCTTCATTTCAGCTCAAAGGAATCTACATAAATTCCAGTGGAAGAAAGAATGCTTGCTGTCTATCCAGGAAACAAAAAAAAGAGGAATCCTGGGTTGGAGATATTTGATTGAACGTCTACTGGTTTTCTACAGTATTTGTAGAATGTCACAAAGCTGGGAGTTTCCACCTCACCTTATTCTGACACTTCATTGCTTAATTTTTATGTGCTTTAGAATGAAAATAAATCCCGAGAAATGCTACTCATAAAAATGTAATAATTTCTTTCCAGAGCATTATATTGCCTTTTGTTATGCACTGTTTACATTATTCACTGCATTGTTTAGCACACCATATAGCGACATCTCAAAAGGCAACAGTGAAATAAGTAACACAGCCTATTTAACTTAAGAGTGTTTTCAAAAATATTTATGAACCATTAGTTGGTCATGTTTAAAACATTTTTTCTCAAGAAAGCAGCATTAGCAAATCAGTTTTGCAGATATCATTAGGCATTTTGCAAATGTTTGCTGAATATATTGAATATTTATATTAGTTTATATAGAAAGCTGACTGCAATAATTTTTTAAATATTGTTTTAAAACCAGATTAATAATATAGTGTGACATAGTAATGTATTCCTATTTTTATCTATCTTGAATACACATAGTATACCTTATTTATTTATTTATTGGGATAAGAGTGGTCCATGATTTTTAAGAAAAATTCTTAAATGTTAAAAAACTATTAATATTATTAGGATTACATGTGATATAAACCCAGCCAAAAAAATTAGAAAATTCAGCCAAGGCAAGTCATAAAAGGTTTGTTTACTTTTTATTCTTGGACTACCATTCCTAAATCAGTACTATTAGAAGATGAAATAAGGAAGGTAATTAACTTCTGGTGATATTACCTGATATAATTTACACTCTTTCCCAGGTTTTGGAGAAAATATTAAATCAAGTAATGAGTGTCCTAAACTTCTACTCCAGAATTTTACTTGTTATTAGACTAAGACTTTAATTGTGAATACATCCACACCACTTATGTGTATGAAGCTCTGCAGGATACCTCTTTTCTGTTGGCAGAAATAAAAACAATTTTTTGACCCACGTCCTTTGCAGTTTATAAAGTAGTCCTCTATTTCATTATCATGAAAACACTGAAGTCTATAACCAGAACAGGAAATTTCACACACCTCTCTCTCCAGAGTGCAGCAACCATAATGGTTTCGTTATCCTCAGATGCTACGTGCAGTAACTGGTCCTTTCAGGAGGGGATTTGGTTTGTTGCTTAGCATGTTCCAGTTGACTGTAATTGCTCAATACCTACACATATTTCTCAATATTTTTACCATTTTACTAAGCTTTCAGGCTTACTTTCATAGTAGATCTCCATTTGTCTACCACAGCAGGAAGTTAAACCAGGTTCCTTGTAATTGGTTTATTTCCTTAGGGCTAAATTATGGTTTCTACATTTTGAAGCACAGGGGGATGACTAGCAGGCTTGACTTTTAGCTGTGAAGAAGGAGGTGTTATGACTGGAACATGTTACTGTAGGAAATGAACTTCAAAGCACAAAGGAGGAGAAGTGCCAAGCGCCCTTCTGACAGACACCTCAACTGCCACATAAATAGACCTCCCACTTAACTAAATACAGGATAATTATGAATTATTTCACAGGAAAACTGTGCCCTCTTCCCTTTAACTGTGCAACTGCAGCATCTTGGCTTTCCCAAATACTATACATATATATTTACAAACTCACAGGCTTTATTTTTATTTCTTCACGGCAGAATATCACTGGCAGCATAACCCAGCTGGAGCACATACACCTACATAAATTGACGCATGGTTTTTTTGAAAAATTACTTTTGAGTTTGCTGGTTTTTGTCAGAAAAAAAACTGACAGCATAGTAAGATGGGAGACATTGTCATTTATTTCTCCTCTCCAAGGAGATCAGTACAAAATAAGCAAAACTGAACAAAACTTGTATTGGTACTTCTGCCTTCTGTACGTATATGACTGATTTTCTTTACTAAGTTTTTAATTTTCTTTCCTGTACTTTTTTAATAGTTAATTTGTGCTTTCAACCAATAGTATTTCTGTGGTCTGCAAGGAGGTGTTGTTTGGGTTTGTTTAGACCTTTTTTTTTATGATTTTGAGAAACTGTTTCACAGCAAACTAAAATTTTCTACTTTCCTGGTGTTTTTAAAATTATTGTGGGAAAATGCAACCTTTTTTTTTTTGTAATGTAAGTCATTTAATGTATTTTTTTCTTAGTTTTAATTTTCACTTCTGATAATCAGCAGTAAAAGTACATTTTCAAAAAGCAATTAAAAACAGTGAAACAAAATCTATTTTGACACAACATCACCATTTAAAACGTCCAGAATATAGCAGAATTTTAGCAAATCAAGTATTTGGTAAGTACAGGAAAGCAGATCTTTTATACTTGACGATTTATCCACAGCAACATACTCTTTTTTTCTGGTTTTTTCCTTTTTTTTTTTTATATGGAAAAAGTATATGTTGTTTTTCAGCTAGAGATTGTTGAGAAAAGATGTACTGATAAGATTAAAACTATGCAATTCCTTACTTTCCTATGCACTTCCTAACTAGGACACAGTTATTTATAGGTAAAACAAGAGTTTGGGTGAATAAAAATATTTCTTGATAAGGACAGAATTAACACATTATTGGTTTGTGACATCTTTATGCAGTTGTCACTATACTGATCCAATGGGATGAACCCTTTTTGTTCCTCTTCTTATATGTGGAAGTTTGCCTCTCTTAAATATGAATTATCACAACAGTCATAATTACTTTTTATGGAAATTAAACTTGATTAATAGATGAGCCTGAAAGGAGCATTTTCTAAATGAACACTTACATTTTAGGAGGTACATTCAGAACAGATCTAGGCCTTTTTTTCAAGATAAAGGAAGTGAATGCCCCATCATGCCCCTGTAAGACACCCACAAGAGAGTGGAAACCTCCTCTGAGTCAGGCACAAAAGACATTTGAACTTAGGTGGTTTATCACCTGACTGCTGTCCTACTTGTACCAAGCTTCACAGTTTCCTAGGAAAAATCTCAGACTTTGCCAACACTTACACAAAATTTATCTGCTACCTGTGATCCTGACCACCAATGTCTGGCTCTTGTCACATACATCCAGGGAAAACACCCTTCATGAACTCCTGGAATCTCAGTCTAGGAGCTCAGTGTCTTCTTTTAAACTTTGCAGAAGGTCATATCTCATTCAAACCCCAGAATAAACTTTCCAGACTGTCTTCCTACCACAGATTAACTCATGTATGATTCCTTAAGAAGCCTCTGCTTACAAACCTTTGAAAGCAGGGCCTGCTTTCCTCATTCTGCTGTGCTGGGTCATGCCACACCCATGGGGTTGGAACACTTGGTGTGTCTGAGGAAAGATCTATGTCTGGGGTGGTGAACAGGCAGCTGCCTGGGTCAGAGGATCTGCACCCATATCTGAATGGTTGAGAATTGCCTCTGTAACTGGCAAGTAACCTGAGCCAATCCAGGTAATCAAATTCAGTAGACAGTCTTATAATGGAGTGACAGAATGATGTGTGGTTATTATTTTGAGGAAGTTCTACAGCTCTTGCAAATAATATAAAAGAAAGATCCTGAACACAGACATCCAGACAACAATGATAGTTGTGACTCCAGTCTCGTCTCATGCTTCTTTGTAACACCTGTTTTTCTTCATCTAGATCCAGAAGATTTACAAAGATTTGTCTTTCCCCTGATTACGTTATACTTCTGAAAATGTTTTGGCAGGTTGAATGTATGCTGACTGAAATCTTATGGGCCTGCTTGCAAAACCAAAATTATAACTTCTGCAAGTTCATCTTATAATAACAGACCTGGGGAATACATGGAGAGAAATAGATTTTTGTCCTCTGATACTTTGCACAGTTAAGACTTTGTTCTCATAATGAATTCATGGGAGTTTTATAGCTTATAATGTACTATTTGTGTCTGCAAGGCTGCTCAAGTTGCTGTTTGGGCAGTTACACTTGCTAAAGCCTGTGAAAAATCATTTATTTAATGGTATGTTATTAGACCTGTTTATTCAAAAAGAAGGATAACATCAGAGCTGTTGTCCAAACAGATTGACTGCAGGTTTGCATTTAGGCATCATTATAAATATTGACAATGTTTTGTAAAGCCCCTTGGAATTTTTGTTTTATGGTAGACAGACCTACTTCTTTCAGGAAGGAAACAAAACTGGGAAACTATCATTAAGCTCAGATAAAAATGAATGTGCCTTTTTCATGCTCAAATATTTCATCTATAATAAGAGTTCCTGCTGCACATATCATATGAATTAGAAAACAAGATTTTCATCCTTTTCCTCAATACTTCTCCGTCATCTCTACTGATGAAGCATTACTGCCCCAAAACATGAAAAATGTATTTCTTTTAAAAAATAAAACTATTTTTTTAAAGAGAACTTCAGGGGGATGAAGCGGTCTCAGTTTCCTAATGTTCAGAAGACACTAAAGATGTGTGCTTGGCTCTAACATTGTTCCAGCTCCCTTACCAGGAAAACAGGAACATTAGAAGTAATTACAGAATTCCTGCAGCTCCCATTGACAGCAGAATCGTGTTGTATCCCTACTTGGTAAGCAAAGACTAAGAGAGCGACTTGCAGAGCTCCCAGTCAAAAGAGACAAGACAAACTGAAAACAGGACAAAGCTTTTATGTTTGTCATAATTGTCATTTTTGCTACCAAAAGGATAATACTGCTTATAACAGTCCCATAATTAGTACAAACACTGAAGAGAAAATACGCCAACAAGACACTTAGAAAGGAAAATGAAGGGCCTAAGTTAAAAAGAATATTTTTACCATTTTACTCATTTACCACCAACGATTTATAAAACCGGACCTTTTATTTAAAATATTTCAGAAGAAATACAGAATATGCGTTTCTTTTCCCTTATGTGAATGAAAACATTCCAGTATTATTTTGAAATCTTCACTGGGGATTTTCCTGAGCTTCACCTATAATTTATTGAACTAAAAGATAATGTCTTACTGAGATTCCACTCTTTCAGAACTTCTCTGATCCATTACACTATGTTCCTTTGAGTTTTCTTGCTGCAGTTCATTCCTAATGAGATATATATTCATTCAAATATAATGAAAAAAATAGAAGGTCCCTTTTATTTGAGTGGTTTTGTGTAATTAAGTCACCATTGCCAAGGATATAGTATTTGTCATTGTGTGGTAAGAATCTCTTGATAAGAATCTTTACATAGCAGGCCTGCTATTTGTTGGAGAAGTAATTCCCCAGTCTTACACACAAAAAGCTGCAGCCAACAGAAACCAGAAACATTCATCAATGGCCACTCAATATCACTACTTAGTCACAGGGTTTTCTGCACTTTCCAACTTTCTGGAAGAGAAACCTGACAGGGACCCTGAGAGCCACCCTCTATTCTGCTTCTCAGTCTGCACAGTCATAAATTGAGAGCATTTCTGCATTACCCGGAAACATGGTCTCCTCTTCCCTACAGGTGTTTGTGGGATAATGGGAAGGCTCCCCTACCTTTTCTTCACCTGCCACTGCAGGTTTCCAGAAGGCCCCATCTTATTTGAGCCCTGGGCTTGTTTCACACTCCTGGTGACATCCAGATCACATTGAGCCATCCAAGAGTGCCAGATAGGTACTATTATTCCACCAAACCTTACCAACCAGATTGAGTAGCAGCTCAGGTTTCTAGGTATCAAGACTATAACGTCATGTATGCCTGGAGCAATGGAAGCATGCAGTTCTGTATTTTCTTCTCCTGTGTTCCTGACCACAAAGGTGCAGGTCACATTCAGTTCAAAAGAGCAGAGTTAGCAGACACACAGTAATCTGTCTTTATCTATGCAAGCATTGTCCACTATTAAGCACATCAGGTGGCTGACAAGGTTGTGTTCCTCAAAAAGTCTCTCTGAATGCTCAGGCTCTTGAATCTTTTGTATTGTTCTATCTTTTTTTTTTGCTTGTTCTTCCTACTGAGAACAAAACCTTTGAAAACTGGGCATCCTCTAAATACTTATGACACAAAAATATTGATGCCTACACTGCACAAGTTGCCTGCACTCAGACCATAAATCCCTCGCTCTCTGAGATACTTCAGATTTACTTCATAGGCCCAGATTCATTGGAAGGAGTGGTTTTCACTATGTCAGGTGCTATCTGGGACTGCTATACAGGCAACTTCATGGGCAGGTGTTCAAGGACTGGGCCTAACACAGGCCACGTGTCTGGTGTTTTCTGAAAGGATTCTCTGACCTCATACTCTAGAACTATATTGGGTGGGTGATGTAGGTTTCTCTCGGACTTCTGGATGTGTTGCAGCCTTTAAAACCTATTGTAAATGCCTAATAACATCTGACTCGATAGTTACAGCAAAATCTTTGTCATTCTTGGAGGAAGGGAGAACAGGAAAAAAAAACCAACAAAATCCATGTAGACAAACCACAGAAAATTATAAGGGTAAAAAAAATGTTTGTTGTGTATTGAGATGAAGTGAATGTATTTTCTTCCCCTTTCCTGTCAATGTTATCAGTATATCCTTGTCTTTGCATCTAGCACAAGGAACACATGCTCTCCCACATTTCATACTTCCTTTTCCTTTACCAATAACTCTCAACCCAATGCAGTTTAATCAAAAGGTCTTGAGTCTTTTTTAGACTGTTGTAGTGGTTTCTGCACCAAGAAAGCTTGCTTAAATTGTTGGTATAAAGGAGATTGCAGTGGGAGGCAGTGATAGGATGAGATGAGCCAGCTGGCAGATTTTATTTTAACTGAGGCAAACACCAGTTTCAATATAATCAGCCAGGAAACTCGAGCAGCTCTTGAAAACTCAGGACATTCCCAGAAATAGTAACATCTGGTCATCATAAAGATTACATTGGTAGATTCCAGTTATATTTGAGATAGGACCTCTGTAAGGCGAGCACTTACTGTAATTGTTTCATTTCTTTTTTTTTTCTCCTGCAGTACTTCTTGAACAGCTTAAATAGGAAACTTGATCTTCACTGGGTACTTTGCCATTGTCTGCTTCACAGCAAATTTCCTCTGAAGGGCTAACTTGGGTTTATTTGCTGGAGTTTCATTTCCCTGTAAAACCTGCCCTGCAACATGGAGAGGAAATTAAGGTACTGGTCTTTCCACTTTTCCTCTTCATCACTTTCACTTGTGGTAAGAAACACTGATTAAAAAGAAAAAGTTTATTTAGCCAAAGTGAAAATCAATAGCATCAGTCAGGTATCTGTTAAAAATAAATAAATTATACCTCTTTTTTGCCTTCTATCAGCTACCTTTTCTTTTCAGGACCTGCAAACAAGATGTAGTAACAACTCTCTCTGGCTTACCTGCTGTAGTCCTAATAACTTTCTGGTAATAAATTAAGCCTGGAATTTATTTATTTACTCTAGAAGTTCTGCTAACTAAATTGCTTTTGCAGTATAAGACAGCACTTGTTCATAGTTAAGTAACTCATTGTGCCTGACAACGGGTTAATGGGCCAAAACAACTCATTTTGAGAGTGTCGGCTGTGTTGGTCCAGCAAACTGGTTCCAGAATCTCACACATCCTACATTCCCTTTGCACATCTGGACTGTGCACAGACAAAGTTTTCTTTCATATAAACTGTTTATTGTTCTGTGAGATTGATGCCGTTAATATTGGCTTTCAGAATGACAGATTAGCATCACCAGTTAATCAGGGCTATTAGCAGATAAATATCTGTAATTTAATCACTACAGGAATTTCTCTTCCAATAATAAGATTTACAAATGCAAGTGATTAAGTAATTAGCTTACATCTCCATAGATTACAATTCCTCTGAGCTTTCCTCTCTCACTTTTTTTCCCCAAAGATTTCAGTATTTAATTAAAGTAACTACTCCCTCTTTTACATGGTCTTTGTATGCACATGTGAGAAGTGGGATGGTTTTTTTTTTTCCTAACCAAACTGCACCTTTTGTACATAATCCTACAAGGATCTTCCATTTCCGGACCTCTTCCATCTCTCTCCAAGGGTTAATACCCACCCTGCCAGTCTTTGCAGATGTAATCTTTCCCACTACTTTTCCCAATCCATGCAGCAAGTGGGGTGCACAAGGGGAAAGAATAATTTACAGGAAGGGGGGAAAAATTGCCAATGGAAAAATTGTGTGCACTTGATAAAATAAGAGCCTGGCTTGCTAAAACAGTCTATCCAAACACTTCTCAAGGATCCCTTTGTTGCCTTTCCACTGACTTGGCCCTAGGGCAAAAGGCAAGTTCTACTCCTTCCAAACTTATATTCTCCTATTTGCAGAGTAATTTGACAGTTACTGTTAATTTCCTAAATGCAACATGAAAGCTGTTGAGGGAAGCCTGAAAAAAGGGTGGGGAGGGGGGGAAGAAGAAATTCATAAAGAACAGCAGAGAATATGGACAAAATTGCTTCCATGTGTGGTGCAGAGGCACAGCTTGGGCAGAGATCTGTGGCCTTCCCAGAGTTTGACCTCTTGAGGCAGTGCCAGTTTACAGAAGAAAAAGCATTGCTCTTTAATGAAGGCCTAATTTTTATTGCCACTCCACTGACTTCAAAGTGCTTCAGGTTGCCAAACATAATTTCACTGGAGGTATTTTCAGGTGCAGAGCAAATACTTCATAAATAATTTCCTCATTAGACTACAAATTCCATTTAAAAAGTGAAAGGGGGGGCTTGCTTTTCGAAGATTTTCTTGGAAGCTGATTAAAAATCTTTCAGAGGGATTCTTTATGACTTTAATTCTGAAAGAAAATAATTAAACAGTTTTAATTTTTTTATTTATATTTTTAAATGAACAAGCAGCTTGGTAAGATGACCAAGTACGGTGGAGGTGGAGATGGTTTAATATGCTCTCAATTAAAACATATAATCCAATACCTGTGTGCCTTTCCTTTTTCTTCCCCTCATCCTCAAATTGCTAGTAAGCCCAGTGACTGCCAGCAACCCAGTCTCAGCCTCGCTGGGGCCCCAATTAACTATGTAGATCTGTGATACTTCTACATTTTTCATGTTTACTTCCTCTCCTCAAGTATAAATGTCTGCAATTAAAATAAGCTTCCATACTTCCTCTTCCATTCACCGCCCCTGTGCAGCAGGCGCGGGGAGCTGCTGAGGCTGACAAAGTGCTGCTGTCACTCAGAGGGAACTGGGATGATTTGGATGGTGTTGATGTTTAAAGCACTTTGCAGGCTGAGATGGGCCCACTATCAAGGCAGAAGGGAGGCTGGTGGGAAGGGGATGGAAGTCAGGAAAGCTCCCATCCCAGCACTTCCAATGAATTACAGCAGCAGCAGTTCGTGTCTCTCTGCCTGCCACTGCAGTGTCCCTGTCAGAGCCACTGCTGTGATGGTGCTAAACTTTAATACCTGAAGATTTGTGAGCCACCTTCTACTCACTGGACAGAAGCTGAAATGCCAGCTAGTACCTGGGCACAGGGCAGGTCCATCACTTTCTAGTTCAGTCTGCTTTCTCTTGCCAATAATTCTGCAAATTTAACTGATTATAGTTTTTCACTATTTCATCTCATGAAGGTTCAGTTACCCAAGAACACAAGGAACAATTGAAAACGGTTTATAAGAAGAAAGGTAGGGAATTACTGATTGTTTTGATAGTGTTAAATTAATTTTCCATTTCTTTTTTCAGGGGAATGTTAGTTGGAAGATGAAAGTTATCATAAATATTGCAGAAAATATTTTCTTCTGTTGTCACCTTGAAAACCAGATGGGTTTGATTATATTACAGACTTTTAAAACTGATATACATAGCAGGTTACATACTGCAGCTGCATACCTGCAGTTGGGCTTGTTAGAGACTTCTTATCTTTAAATCTGCACTGAACAGGCTCCAGTCCCAAATCCTGGTGTCTGAGCTTTTTCTTGACTACCCAACACCCATCTTAAAAAAATAAAATTCACAGGTCATATCAGAAGTGATCATCTTGATGCTTCAAAACCAGTGAAATGGTGAAATTTGTTTTACTTGTTGTGGATAATTGTAGTCTGTTGTTTCACACTTCTGAAGCACACTCTGCTAGCATCCCACAATTGAGTTACAAAGTTAGAGAGCTTTGGAGTCCTTCTTCTGGTGGTTCTTTTGGAGTGTGTGTCTCCCATTCAGGATGAATGTATCAAGGAAAATAATTGACTGCTCTCTACAGAAAAGAAGCTACGAAAAATAAAGCTGAGATTCATGGTTTTTCGTGTTCCTTTGACATATAACAAAGGCTTGGCATAAGGCACTGAGAAAGTAGTTATAACTCAGAGAGAGTGGCAGCTTTCTATTTCCACCAGTTACTGTTTTGGCTTAAATTATAGAGATATGAATGATGGATCTTAAAAGATCTCTGATTCAGACAACTGAAAAACAATTTTTTCTTTCAGCCTAAAACAATTTTCCTGAAAAAAACCCCAAAAAATAAACCCAAAACCTTAAGGTATAGCCAAGATAAAACAAAGCTTAAAATGAAGAGATATTCTGCTCTAGGAGAAATAAGAAATATGTTGGTTTAGTTATTCTGAGCACAAGATACAGTATTCAAATATAATATCACACCACTTTTGCTAAGAAGAAGTGGCAGAAAAGATAAATTAATATAAGCGGCAGAATATCTTTTTGTGCCTTTTCACTGGCTAACTAATATAGTGGGTTACTTTGGGCACATCTGCATTAGCATTTCAATTCATATCTGGGGTTTATTTCTCAACCAAAAATCTCATTTCCCCATTTACAGTTATTTGGTTCACACCACAGAATGGCTCAGAGTGTTAAAACTGCATCAGATGAAACTAAAATGAGGGATGCAGTCCTGAAGCATTTCTAATGTGGTGTAGCCTTAGCAGATATTCAGTTTACAGGCTGGTTTGGTCAGTTCACAGATTTAATTTAAGTCAAAGTTTCATACAGTGTGGACCTCAGTCCTTCAGCTCCAACTACTTCACTCTGTAGATCTGCTCCTTTTCATCTTTACTGTCCTGAGGGATACCACAAAGCCCTGTAACACCACAGAAGGCAGGGCTGAGATGGCAGAAATTGCTTTTCTTCTGCCATGTAAAAAAATTTGATTCCAGTTATCTTCAGTTATTCATTTAGCCTATTTTCTTTCCAAGTTATTTATGCTTGTGTGCTGTATCAGAGGGAACAGAAAGGTCTAAACTGGAATGAAATTGGTGAGAACTATGCATTAATAAGGAGAAATTTAGGCTCCATGCACAGAGGTAAGAATATGGGACTCACTGGAAGGGAGAGTCTGAGAGAGAGTAAAGCACCATCTGCATTGCTGGCCATGCAAAACTGTGAAGATGAATGAAGTTGCAGTGGAAATTCAGTGTAGGGCCAGTTTTTTCTGAGGAGATAGCTGAACATGATATTTCCATTTTTCTTCTCTTTTAAGTCTAATTTAAATTCTAATGACTAATGTTTTACATAAGAGAGGTCCCTGCTACAGCCATAGAAATATTGGAATTTTTTGCTAGTATTGCAGAGTACATTGCTATATTAGCCAAATGCTGCTGTGATACATCCAACTTCAGATCATACTATCTATCATACAGAATGTCTGCAATTTTTCTCGTTTCCCTGGTAACAACTGTAAATGCACTGACTCCCCAGACTGCTCCACCCCTCCTGCTGCTGATGTCAGGCACAGGAGAGGCACATGTGCAACTCAGCTCTGTACCTGTCAAACCAGGCGGACGTTCTGTTTGATCACCCATGGTTTGGTCCCACAAAGACCATTCTTTTGGTGATCAGAGGGCAGTGTTAATTTAGTCAGATATCAGGATACTGGGCTGGGGGCAGGGTGCTGGGGCAGGGGAGAGAAAAAAAAATAAAATAATCCACTTGTGCTTTGGTTTTAATCAACAAAAAGAATGGGGAGGCTAAGAGAGCGATCATGTGGCTAGAACTGAGGCAAAGTACTCCTTGCTGATAAAATCAGGATCAGCACCATTTCTGTTAATGTCAATAATTTCTGATAATTGGGTACTGCTCAATGCCAAAGTATTCTCAAATGCAATACTCTGTTGCATGCATGGCAGCAGGGTTCGGCAGGAATAATATTAATACAATGAAGAGGGAAGGAATGAATGAGGATTTTCCATGTGTTAGATGACAGGATCACTTTGAAACAAATGGCTAGTCTTTATAAATGCAGCTATTATTTTGATAAACCAACAAGTTTGAATGTGGTATTCATGAAAATGTGATATGCAGCATTGTAGAAATCCCACTGTAATTTAACAATTAATTAAGGTACCTGTAGCCATTATTGAAAAAGATTATGGTCTGACCTTAATACTGATGTAACAAGATGGCATACTGCCTATTTTCAGCTCAGCATTAATGAATATGAGCATTTGTATGCAACTCTGTCTGTTATTGTCATTTTGTTCAGTGTGAGTTTATTTAGATAAGTCAGCATTTGCCTTAGTAATTATGAGTCATCATACTGCAACAGTGAGTTTCTGTGTGCTAAGGTTTATCTTATTTTTCATCATTACCCATGGAAGTCCATACAGTTCAACATGATAATGCTAAAGTTTATTTGATTTATTTGACTATGAATCACAGTAGTAACTCTGTTGGTTTGTTTTTTTTTCTTTTGGTAGTGGCCATCCATCCTGCTTCCCTTCTTTTTTGATAATACCTGGTACACCTGATGAAAACTTTCAGCTTAAATGTTTTTAAAAGGAAAAAAACCCAACCCTTTCTTATTAAGGGAGCATTTTAATTTTTTAAAAACAGTTTTATCTAACACATCTGGCAATATAAAGCTGATTTTGTTGTATTTGAAAACTTTTTAGCTACATTAATAAAATGAAGTTCAGTTACTAGCAGTTGTAAGTAGCAGCGGTAGGAATTTTAACAGTACTGTTACAAGTAATTTGCCTTAATGCTCAGAATTTTCAGTCAGGATCACTGTGCTGGGGACTAACAAAAAAATGATCACTGAAGGAAGTGACAGGCTATATTTTCTACTTTTCAGAATTTAAAAAAGACTACCCATATGCACAGTTGTGGTGGCAGTGGAGTCAGTGGTCTCCAAGATGTCCACATCACTGAATAAGAATGGAAGCAGACACCAACAAAATGTTGTGAAGGTGACTCCCTCTTAAGGTATGGAGTCAGTCCTGCAGGACATTGAGTGACTCTACTCAACCAGTCCAAAATGCAGGAACTGCAAATAAAGAATTCAAGAAGGACAAAAATTCTGTCTAATACCTGAGAAATTGTAATTCAAAAATTCTGCAGGCAGGCACAGATGCCTAAATAGTAAGAAAGCTGGGCCTGTTCAGCTTTCCAAGAGTAGATGGCAAACCATGAGATAAAGAAGTATAATACAGACTATCTTCCAGGTTCCTTTAGTTTCCAAAGCCTCATTGCTATTATGCAGAGTAACAAGTATTTTTGCCAGAAGAAGATTGTTTGGTTACTCTGTTCACCACTGTTGGTAGAATCTCAATGGGGAAAGCTGAAGATACAATTCTTTCAAGGATGCACATACCTTTTGCTGGCAAACACAAGCATTCTCTTCCTAGACTCCAGCCTACATGAATGCAAATTAATTCCAGATTGGAACTATCTAGCTGCAGCTAATGCTGTGCTGTTTTCCAGGCAAACAGCTCCTTTGACCCATTCAGCTGAGCTCTCATAATACTTAGAGAAAATGGGCATGTTAAATCTGTTACTTGGTGCCTGTTTGCGGTTCACTCCTGTGTAAACCACTTGAACTACAGAACCCTATTCAACCAGCAGCTAAGCCTTCCACAGGCACCATGGTTCTGTGACTGTTCTGAAAAAAAAAAAAAAAAGAAAACAAAACAACTAGGATGGGATCCAGTTCCAGATTCAACATTTAAATAAGAGTGTCAACGTCTGAGCCAAGTGTCCAAATACCCATATAATGTCAATAAGGAACAAATGCTACAATGAGTGAGGTACAAACAGCTATCAAGCTGGTCAAATGTGAGGACCTGATTGTCCACACATGGTGCTCTAACATCATATGAGACACCACAGTGATCCATAGAGACCTCCTGGACATATTGTAGAACCTATGAGATATTTTGGCTTTCTGAATTGACAGCTGGAGGCCAAAGTTCCAGGAGACATTTAAAAAAAAAAGCACCAGACATTTGAGTGTGGCTGAATAAATTGAACTCTAGTTGCATTTCTGGCAGCTCTAAATAGTCCTTAAAATAGATTAAATCCACCTTCAGCGGGAGCACAGACACCTTAATCACATGTGGATGTCTCCAGCATGGAAAGCTAAATTTTGGTTGTAGAATCTAAAGCCTGAATTCCCTTCTGGGTATGAAATTCAGCTGCCTGGCAAATGACAAGTGGGCATACTGCAGAGTGTCTTCCTTGGGTTCCAGATGCCCACAGATGTCCCTGGGATCTTCCATAGATCATGTGTGTCTCTTCCAGACATCAATATTCATGGTGCCCCAGGTAATCCCAGGTGCCATCAATGTCTATGTTCAGTAACAGAACTGAAACACTGAACCCCTTCTTGCTGGTTTCCTGACTCATAGGTTTCCTCACAACTTAGATGCAATGCTAAATGAAGAATGCAGAAGTCCCAATATGGAATGTATTTCAACATGGAGGTAATGTGCACAAAATGTTCCAAAGCCCATAATTTTAAGATATACCAAAACAGCATAGAACTAGTTTCACATAAAGGAAACATTTATTAGCTCCCTTCAAGTGTGGACATTTACTAAAGACAGGTTAATTTTTCCAATGCTTGCAAACACTCCAAAATGGGTTGACTGCTGAAATAACAATTTAATGCATGCTCCAATTATTTTCATCACCAAATTCCTCAAATATTTTTCTTTTTCCTTTTTTCCTCTTCTTTTTCTTCTTCTCTTTTTCTTCTTTTTTTTTCTTCTTTATTTCTTTTTTAACCTACCAACAGGGATTCAGAAGTTGCTATAGTGCTATCCAACTTCTAATATTAAAAATTCTGTCTCATAAAAAGTGGATCTAACAGCCATCAAAGACTTGCATTCCACTGCGATTTGAATGGTAAAAAATGTAAAAGTGAAGATCTACACACCTTAATATTCTCAATAAGACTTTCCATCTTACATCTTTTCATCCTTTAACTGGATATGACTGCCAATTGGGTTCATATTAAAAAGTAATAAACTTGCACTGGACATAGTATAGGTATTTTTATAGGTATCTTTATGTAATTGAGGACAAATGACATTTTGATTAAGTTATAATTCAAGTAGACACATTGCAATAGCATTATTTTTTCCACTTAGCTATATTAGTGGTTTAACATTTAGTCTATTCCACCTCATCCATTTGCCTGCATTTCCAGTGAGATCTCAGTGAAGCCAGAATTTTCTCTTCTACAAGAGAGTTGCTTAATAAATGCTGTTTATTGATCTCATGACATGCACTGTCCTCAAGATCCAATTTATTTGAACAAATTCTTTTTCTATTGTAGCTTCTCTTTCAAATCACAAACATAATTATATATTGTATATCTTAAATTCATTACAATAAGCATGTATTTATTACTCTGTATACCTGTAGAATAAATCAAAATTTTCTACATCAGACTTACATAAGAAGAATTTAATTAAACATGTATCATCTATCATCCATGCAAAGCACAAATCTTACACTCTTTCAGCTGTCCTACATGTCCATTCTCCATTTCCCAATCTGCCTACAAAACTAGAGAGGAATTTTACATGTTCTCATCATCGACAAATCATTCCTGGCACATCAAGGAAGGAAAGCTAATTGCTGCGACAGTTAAACCTGATTTTCATGGGCTTCAGAACAGAATCCCATCTCGAATATTTAGACTGTTTATGGTTATTGAAATTCTGGCCAAAAGATATTCCAAACATCTTAAAGACTAAAACTGATCTGCACAAACTGTTACGGAATTTACTCCAGGAAGTCCTGCTTATAAGTTTTGATGTTAACCTGAGAAGAATTAATGAAAAAAAAGCACCCAGTGAGAGTTCAAAAGGAATGAACCTCATTTCATTCCTTCTGATATCAAGTTATGGACTTCCAAGCAAGCGGTACAAGAAACAAGCCCACAAAATAATAGAGGAAGGTAAAAACAAGAAATGGTTTTGGGCTCTGCACCTAGAGGAAATAGCTACATCTTTACCAGGTGGAGATGGAAAAAAACTCCTATCCATTGCTATTATTAAAAGGACTGATGGCAGTTCTGAGATGCTCCTTCAGCTGCAAACCTACGTGAAAAATGGCAAATATACTTTGCAGTATAAAATGCTGGTATGATCTTCAGAATTTTGTCTTAAAATTCTTTTCAGTATAATCTTCAAGTTATAAAAGAAACTAATCTTTTTCCAGTTGTGTAGTGATTCTGTCACATACTTTTCCCAAAGTAAATTTTTTGTTGTTTAAACAATACTCTGAATACCATTTAGTGTTTTGTAGTATTAAAGTAATTCTTAATACTCAGTTTCCAGACAGACTTATAATACATTTTTGCTGGGCTGTGAATTTTTTTACTTGGAAGGCCTATGCTTCCCTATATCCAACACAAAATTCTCATTTTCTGTCCAGCGATGATACTAAACTCTAAAAAAATATTTCTACCTTTTAAGAAAGCTACCTCACTTCTTCACCAGGAGCAGAAATTCTCTGGCCAAGTTCTTAACTTATACTAACTGCTAACATCAGAGAGGTCTATCACTTGTAGTCCTATAAACCTTTCCACCTTACCGGCCCAAAAAAAAACCTCAGACAAGACTAAACCATAGCATTTGTTCACTCAGGAAAAAGAAAATTGTGAAAATAGCACACTAGTAATTTTTAAGCCTGGTCGTAAAGCCAGGTTATTTTTCTTTCCCCAAAGTCATATTATGCAGAATAAGTAAACAATAAAATAAGATCATCAGAATTGAGTGGAACTTTTGAAAATGGCAAGGTTAAAAGAACTTTTGTGTGATGACAGGTTTTGTGCAAAATACCAGTGAGCACAGTATTGTATTGAACACAGTACTATTACAACAAAAGTTTTCTAATTCTCTTGCAGCATCTATTTCCTTTTCTAGGGAAATACTCTACAACTGACTTTATCTTTGTCTATTTTGAATACATATTTTCCCAAGAAATTTCTTTTGACAAGTAGCTAAGTAACATAAGGATGCTGCTGCAGTAAAATGATTTGTCCAGTGATTCATTAATTTACACTTTGTAAATATCAGATGTTGTGAATATCAATTTGTTGTACTTAAGCTCATTTCCAAGACCAGCCTCTTTTCTCTCTCCTGTAGGTCTCAAGAAAAAAACTTTGGTTTTGTTTACAAATTGGCCTGTATTTTTGAGGGAAAGAGGTTCCTCTGGGATTTTGTTTTAATTACCACATATCTCCCACACAGCTTGTTTCTGGTTTCCTGTGAGCCTTTGTAAAATTCTTTCTCCAGACTCATGAACCAGCCCACCTGGCTACATGGGAAGGGCAAAAAACTGAATAATGCTGGAGCTGTGATGTTCTAGGGGTGAACAATGGTACACTCCATCCACAATCAGGGCATATATGTGTTGTTGCATGTGCCTAGCCAGAAACCTTGTGTCTTCTAGGTTATTTTGAATTATGTCAGTGTTTTGGTTGGGGGTCTTTATGCCCTTTTTCAAGGACTACAACACCAGCCCCAGTAAGACATTACTGTTTTTCAAAAACCCAAGTAAAAGTCACTAGCGGGTCATACTTAATACTAGTTGTTGGCAATAATATTTTTCCTCTTTCTAGATACACTGTAAGAGAGGTTTTGAGGAATTTTTTTTTCCAGTCATTTCTGATACCTCATTTGACTGAATTACATTTAATCATCTCCATGCTGTCTTCTCTCATAACACCCCTCTACTAAATTCAATAAAATATTACTTTAATAATTTCCTTTTGTTTCACCTCAGAGTAAACAACACTCCAGAAGTAATGGCACGCATAGTAAAGTCAGTTGCACCCTTCCAACCACTACAAATCTTTATGGAAAAATCTAAAATTACTCTTCAGAATCTCACAGGTCAGGGTTTTGCCCTTGGAGACAGAAAAATTATTTGAATGAGGGAAAAAAAAAAAAAAAGGAGGCATAAAACCTTAAAGGATAAAGATTAGTATTATATAGAGGTAAGCTTAGTGTGGAATACAAACACATATCTCCTGACAAGGTTTTTAAGACTGAACAAGCATAAGTGTAAAAATCCTTCCTTCCCAAAGCCAGGGATTCCAGAAAGGTTATTATTTCTACTAGTAGGGGAATGTGTTCTTTTCTCTGGAAAGTAATGAAAGATAGACTGCCAGTACTCTGAAAGCTGTCATGAAATACAAAGGAGCAGATACTAAATGGAGTTCTTCCTCTATCATAGAACTTGACACTGTCCTACCTCTAGGAATCACAAATACAAGTCTTTCTGATGGGCTCTCTCCTTGAGCCAGGTGTTATGAGCTCTCAGAGCTCCCATCCCCATTTGGGTTTTTGTTTTACAAATACGCATTGGGTAAAATGAGCGGCAAAGACACCTCGGGTGGTGTTGGAAACAAAAAAGGTTTATTAACTTCCAAAATAACAAACTCTCTAAAGAGAAAAAGCCATGCCAGAGACCACAGGTCTATGTCTCTGCTATACACCCCCGAAATGCCACGAGGTTTCCTTAGGCAGTGCTTTTTATGGCTTAGGCGGGGCTCTGGCACTTGTCCAATACAGGTAGCTCCAGGGGTGGGGTGATGTCCAGGGAGTCCAATGAAGTGTCCTGGTTCAGAACATTTCCAAATTGGGAAAGAATGCTCGGGCTCCCCCAGCCCCCATGGGGGACAAAGACGGCTCCACACCTCCTCCCAGTCTGGGCACTCTGCCTGTAGGAGGTGCCACAATGCAACATCTTACTGAGATTTGTCCTACTTTATTTTTTTTATTATGAACAATCTAACACCTATATTTTATGTTTCTCCTTTTCAGAAGCGAATCGCAGATACGATTTTATCCATTATTCTTAAAAACATGGACCAAATTAATTTATTTAGAACTAACAATTAGAAACTATTTTACCCTTGGATTATAACAGGGCTATCAGTTAAAAAAGAAGCTAACTTCCTGATTAATTTCCTTCTTTGTCTCTAGAGTTTCTAAGGAATCATATTTAGATATACAGATAAGACTTTGAGCTGCACTGAAGGCTAAAATATCCAAAAACTAAGTGTGTTGACACAAGTAGACAATAAAAAAATTTCACAGATCTCTCCTGTTTTGAACTAAAATATAGATTGTCTAAGCCGATTAGTGTGGTGCTTTCACAAAATGAGCATGAGGTTATTTACAATGAGCCAGCAGCTGACCACAGGTATCTCTGACCCAGTAGACCAAGGTAAAGGAATTTTGGAAAGAAAAGCTTTCCTTGGGCAGGGGATTACGTTAGAGAACACCTAGGAAAACTTGACATCCACAAGTCCATGAGCCCTGATGGGATTCATCTACAAGTGTTGAGAGAGTTGGCAGATGCCATAGCTAGGCTGCTCATGATCATCTTGGAAAGGCCACAGAGGTCAGGAGAGATGCCTGGAAAAAAAAATAAAAATCACCCCAGCCTTTCATAAAGGGCAAGAAGGAGGACACAGGGAACAGCCAGTCAGCCTTACCTCAGTCCCCAGAAAGGTGACAGAGTCTCATCCATGTGGATAGCAAGAAGATGATCAGGAGCAGTCAGCACACTAACTGATTTACACTAAAGGTAAGTCACACAGAATCACAAAATCACTAGGTCGGAAGAAACCTTCAAGATCATGAAGTCCAACCAGTGCCCTAACTTCTCAACTAAACCATGGCACCGAGTGCCACTTCCAGTCTTTTTTTAAACACATCCAGGGATGCTGACTCCCGCACCTCCCCACACAGACCATTCCAGTACCTTATCAATCTTTCCATAAAAAATTTTCTGAATATCCAACCT
>VXBU01003596.1:0-14690 GCA_013400315.1 Bombycilla garrulus
CAGGGCCCAGCAATGTGCTTGCCATGGGAGCCTCTCTGCATGGAAACTCTTTTGCCCCCCACCTCCAAAGACACTACGCATGAAAACAGCAGCTTCCCCAAATATTCCACCACACATTTGCTTTACAACAAAGACCAGCAGGGAATGATGGAAGAATGGAAGTTATTCAAGGTCATGATCTGGCTAACTTTGTTTCCCCCTGGAGAAGAACTCAGGGAAACCCTGGCAGGGAACTCCTGACTCTTTGGGTATCTGCAGTGTTCCCTGGAACTTGGTTACTCCAACCTGTCCCCAGAAAGGGAAACCCAAAATCTTTGCTCCTTACCTGTAGGTGTTGAGGGTGCTTTCAGTGTTGTGGTAGATGATATGCCATTTTCAGTACTGGATTCTGATGAAGGGAAGAGAAGAAAAGAGACATGGCAGTACTGCTTAGCATTGTCTGTTCAAAAAGCCTTGGGAATTCTGTGTGTGTAGGACATCCTCTGAGAAGGGAAATGCTGGTGGATCCTTGTGGGGCTGAGTGGCCAAAGCCCTGAGCACCCCTGCCCAGCGTCTTGGCCCTCCCTGGCTGAGATATCTATAGCATCCCACGTGTCCATGACCCCTTTTTCTCTCACAGCCTTTTTCTCACACCCTGCTCTTGGAGTGTCAGCAGCAGCAGAAGTATCAAAACCCTCTTTTCCTGTATTACACCTTTATACATTTTTTACATTATACCTTTTTTTTTCCTCTTTCTATTCCCTCCCCCGTCATCATTATCTCTAAATATAGGGACACCTGTCTGATACCAGCCAACTGATACTTCTTCATACTGTGGTGTCAGCCTTTGTAATTGCTTTTACTCTTCCAAAATATTTTTTTTTTTAACTTGCTTGGTTTTGTTTTATTTAACCGGTGTCATTCTCAACCCTTGATATAAAGAATGTGTATGTATGAGGGGTGTGTTTGTTTGGGGTTTTTCCCCTAGATTTAAGAAAAACAAATAATAAATCAGCCTTGCTGATGTGATAAATGTGTGGTACTGACAAATGGCCAGTTTGGATTGATGTAATCTAACTTTAATCTGAATTAGTTAAGTATTATCATTAATTTATAATTTATTTATGAGTTAGGAATAAACTTACTTACTCTGAGTGAATCCTGCAGCAATCATAATTTTACCTAAAGCATTAAAACATGCAACTGAAAGACTAATGTATTTGTGGCTAAAAATCCATGTCACTAGCACACTCTGCACATCTCAGCAGACATTTGAAAAATAGACCCCACTTTTTCAAAGATTTATAGGGCTTTGAAAATACAAAGTGAGGAAAATCTTCTGTACTTTTTTTCTGATGGTCAGTATATCTCACATAGAAAAGGCACATGGAAAAGACAAGTAATCCATTAGCCTCCTCTAGGTGAAGGGGAAACATGAGCAATTGTGCCAGTTCCCTGCCAGGTCTCCTGCCTCCACTGGTCATTGAGATCTCTAAACAGCATTATTTGTTCCCCAGTTAGTGTAAATGGATATTTTTCCTATAACTGTGATAATATGGATCTCTGCTGGCCACAGGCAATGGATGATGGAACAAAAGCCTGGGACAGAGCTAGTGCTTTTTTACAAGTGTTAGAGCTGGGAGGCTCTGCTGTCCAGGAGTACGCTTTGGACTCAGGAAGAACAGCATCTGTGGTGCCAGCAGAGTGCATGAGCTGCAAATGAACCTTGTGAATGGGCTTGGCAAAGGCAGCCTGAGCAAAGGTGGCTAATTTATGGCTCTGTGTGCCTAGATCTAACCTTCTATGTATGAAAACAGGATGTGTTAATGGGCTCGGGCATTACCACTGTGATAAAGAAATGGATGTTACCACCAAAGGTGTACAACAGCAGAGACATCTGGCTGCTGAGCAGTGCAGGGCCTTTGCCAGTACTATTCAAATGGACACATCCTGCAGAGCTTTTACAATGTTTGCTCAGAATGAAAAAGGTTTCTGGGCAGATCTGTCCTGATGCAAATTCTGATCAAGTGAAAAACGGGTATTGCTTTCAGTAAGTCTTGGCATAAGACTTTTCACATCTTGCTGTTACCTACCAGCCTCCAATGAGAAAACCAACCAACTGACAGTCTTGAGGACTTCTATGCTTATGATTTACAGCTGAAAATTGGTCTGTAGCACACTGTGGATGTTGCTGGAAATACATCTGTTCATTCACAGTGGTCAACAGAGACCCACAACTGTCTGCCACCAGCTGCAAGCTTAACAGGTCTTAATTTGGCTGATATCTCTGCTATTTTATCTTTGTATTAGCTAGGAGTTCCTGTCCTCTCACAGCTTCAAGTTGCTACAAAACTCTTCATATAGATGCTTTACTTCACCCCTCATACTTCTCACTGAGTATCAGGAAAATGCAAGTTTGTGTGTAGGCTCAGGCCCACAACTACTAATTTTGGCATAATGCCAGAAAATGTACTAAGTGGCTTAAGGAATGACACCTTTAGTTTGAACAGACTGTGGTGCAACCCTCTTGAAAGCTGGTGCTGATTTTTCCATTAATTTATTCCAACAAGAAGAAACAAAAGCTCTGTGAGCCAGCTCAGGGGAGCTGCTTTCCAGACAGGTTGGTTAAGGAGCCTCTGGCCAAAAGAGTACTGGGCTGGAACAGTTGCACCTTTTGTTATGACTGTAACAGAGCTTGAATTACCTGGGTTTAGTATGAAAGTCCTGAAAACTGCTCTTGGAATAGGCTGAATTAGGTTAATCATAAGCACCAGCGATTTTCCATTGTTCTGCAAACAAGGAAAGCCATTGGCTTGCAGTGACACCTTTCATCATTAATTAATCAAAATCTAGACATGCTGAATTGTGTATCACAACTGGCTTCTCAACAGATGCTGAAAGTACTAGAAAATCCATTCACTGTCACACAATAGCTGCCTTGATAAATCACAAAACAGAAGATAGTGGTTCTTACCTTTCAAAAGGCTCAACACCAGGCCAAGCCACAAAGCGAGGCACACAGAACGTCTCATTGCCACTTCTGTAGCTGCTGCCGCTTGCTGCTAAGCCTAAGAGAAAGTGCCTTTCTCTTCTGGCGTCAGCTCATTTAAGGTCCCTGCACAGGTAGAGAGCTCAGCCCTGAGCTGACGTCATGGTGGCAAGTGGCAAATGAAAAATTCAGGCAGGGTTTTTCTTCCTCCTCAGGCTGGGAGGAGATTTCTGGACCTGCAGCGTTCTTCCTTTAAGTCATAAATACTTGAGATCTGTTGATACAAGGAAGTTACTGCTAAATAAGCTGACATGGGAACTGACAGTGCATCAGCTATCCCCTGCCAGCTTTCCATACCAACACCTTTGTGCAAATTAAATCAAGAATGCAGTATAATCTGTTCTTTAAGTGAGAGGTGACCCCATCCCAAGGCATGCTAATTATGCACTTGGAAAAGAGTACCTGGAATCCACATGCTCTCTTTCCTTGCAATAAATTACCAGTACAGACAAGCTTCATTTCTCAAACTCCAATTATTTTTTTCTTATAAGCAAAATGTTATGCTAAAGCACTTCTTACTGCTTAGCAGGTTAAAAAGAAACAGAAAACACCTGCACCTTTGACATCAGAGAAACAGGACTGACATTGGCCCTTCTGCCAGTGATCATGGCTGTTTTGTTTGCTGCTCTCTTATTTGTGTTGCAGGAGTACTAAAGTGGTGGGTGAAGAGAAGGAGGAGCAGGCAGGACACCCAGCAGGTGTTTTTGTCTTTATCCAAGGGACAGCCTCCCTTTCTTGGGAGGAAGTGTATTCCTACCAGGGAGACATTACAATTGTAACCAGGAATGGTCAGGCTGGAGCACAAAGGCTGAAGCAGACCTAGAAATGACAAAAAGCCCAGAAAGCTGTGAAGCAGGTAATGCCACTGTGATGCAGGGAAAATAGGCTCAAGACTGACTTGTTAACATTGTTAACATGTTAACATTCCAGGAAGCTTCTGAAATGGCCAGCGAGGGACCAAGATGGGAAAAAAGGTCTCTGTGGGCAGGATTTGGTTATCCCAAAGTCTCTTACTTTTAGCTGCCTCCCCTGCCCAAGTTCTCCAGTGTTCATTCTGCTTTGTGCTCCAGTGAAATGCACTGCTTGAGATCAGCTGGGCCAGATCAGTGATTTCCAGTTCCTCCTTTTTGGGCAAAGGTGTTATTTCTCTCCTTTGCAGGTCTGAGTGACTCTGTATCCTGCCCCAGCTGCCAGTAAAGTCTTTCTCTGAAGTAAACACAGGTTATGCCTGTCATTATCAGCAAAAGAAGGATGAGCAACCCATCAGTGTATCCCTTGCAATGCCACTTTTAATGGCTATGGAGCAGGTCTCCTCTGGCAGACCCCACTGCCAGCAACACAGGCAGGTTATGAACACACTACTGAATGCCCAGTTACAGCTCAGTGTGGTAAATGTCCCTCCCTTCATCTGCCTTTGTTTGATCTTCTGTTTTAGGAACAAGCAATGCAGTGTTGGGTAATCTCCTGTATTGAGAGGGTGTATCTCCTTGACTGAAAGAGGGTGAGAGAGACCAGAAGTATTACTCAAGTCATTCCTGAGCTTAGGGTTGTCTTAAACTTCTAACTTGCATTGAACCAGGAAACACTGCTGGCTTACAGATAGCAAAAATAGTTGTGTGCCTCTCTTCTGGCACAAGGAATGAGTGGCCTTGTCCCTCTGTGAAGCTGCTCAGGATGCTGAGCCTGAAATATGGGGGGTTTTGCCTGTGCCTTGCTTTATATCTCTGTCCCTGAAGTCCCTCCACAGCAACCTGCTCCCCATACCTACCCCTAGTCCCCATAGTGACCCCCTGGCAGCCCCCCTCTCCATCTGCTCCTTCAGGCCATGCTGGATTCAGCTCCTGCCCTGCTGCTGCTCCCTCTCATGCCCACTGCCCATCACACATCACTCAGCTCCTCCAGGCCCCTCTTTAAAACTGCTTTGCCAAGAAGCTGACAGAATAAGAGAAGGAAATGCCTGGGAAATGTCTGTCCGCAGTGCCCTCTCCTACCTGTCTGGCCAGTGTCCAGTCTCCACCTCAGGCCACCACCACTCTCCCAGCTTCAGGGGACATCCAAAAACTAATTCCAAAGTCTGGTTAGAATAACATATTTCAGTGCTGTGAGCCCCAGACCCCAGCAGTTGCTTCAGGTGTGCAGAGGAGGACAAACCTGGCTGTTGGAGAGTGGCCCAGCTATATCTCAGCCATCCTCTGGCAATGTCCATGTCCCAAACCTACACTCTTCAGTCTCCATGATACACTCTGATCTTCCAATGCTGTCCCAAGGTGCAGCTAGATTAATCCGAGTCTTAAAATCTCCCTGTTGGCTGTGAAAAAGGGTGTGGGACCAAAAGAACTTCTCAGGGTACTATTGAAAATGAGGGCCAGGTCTGCAGCAGGTGTAAATAGTGCAGCTTTTCGGTCTGCACCAGTGACTAATGGTCAAGAGTGCAGCCCTGCACAATAGAACTCTTCTCTACAGTGAATGCACGTCAGGAGCTGGTGTATTACCTATATTTTTAAACTTTACTTCCATTCCCGCCTTGTTGTTTGTGTTTATTACAATCTCAGTTTTGGCAGTGTGAGTCATTTGCAATGCAAAAAGGCACAGTTCTTCCAGGAAATAACGCACTTTACAGACTACATCTTCAAAGGCTAGAAGTTTTCATCTCTGGTTGTCCTTCCCTGTCCAATTTGTGACACACCAGTGGTCAGAACAGGCTCTCTCCAGGAAGGACAGTGACAGGCTCTGTGTGCCCCACTGCTTGGTGATTAGTGGGGGAATTAGTTATAGAGATATGGTGGTTTAGGAGAACAGACACAGAGAATTAACGAAATAGGAGAACTGATACCACTGAAATAGCACTACTAATTAAGTCATTAACACACATTTAGACTTTAAAAAGTTGACTGTTAGTCCAGATAGACTCACACAGCCACAGCAATTGTGATGTCCTGCAAGGAACTACAGAGAAAACTTCCTTTGCAGAAATAACTCAGTAACTTTCCAGAGGCTATAAAATCAAACTATTGTGTGTCAACACTCAGATATGACAATCAAGAACACTGAACAATTATTATTGAATAAAAAATGCCATGTTTAGCAACAGAAGCTGCTCTATTGCTAATATTTGTTTATGGCAGGATAAAGAAATATCAAAGGTAAAGGGCCCTATCTATCTATTAGAAAGGTGTATAACCAAGAGGCAATCATGCTGTCAGAAGACATAAAGTGGGGAAAAATTGTCTTTTACAGATCTTTATATGCATCAGCTCAATACTTTTTTCCTGCACATTTTTCAATCCTTTTCTTTACTAGATTCCAATACATTTTGCTATTTCATGTAAATTTGGTTTCTCCACTATATATGACATATGTAAGTAGAAATATATGTTTTAATTATCTAAAAGTTAAAAAAGAAAGCTTCAGAAGACTAAATCAAAGATTTAGCTGTGGACACAGACTCACATATACTAAGGGGAAGCAGATGCTTTTTAACTTCTTTTCAGGGGCTTCTCAAGAGTGTGAGGGCACACACTATGGATGCATGCAGTGGTCTCAGAGGCACTGGCATGCAAACCTGAAGTAGGCAGGGCTGTTAAATCAGTGCTTGTCCATAACCCCAAAGATCTTTGACTTATTCCCATGGAAATGTTGTGACCCATGGTTTTACACTGTCAATTTCCTAAAAGATACCAGCATCACACAGGAAGTAGAACAACATGAAATAGTCATGGTGAGTGATCTCTTACCATGGGGTGAGCTGCTCTCTGTGGATGTGTGTCTCTTCCCATGGCTACTGGGGGAGCCAGATGGTGCGCTCAAACTGGCCACCTAACTCTCCATAGAACAGAAATTAATCCTACCTTAGTCCCATCTGATTGCTGTCACCGTTCTACTGCTCTGGAGCAACACAGGAAAATATTGCCCCAAATGAACCTACCTGCCATTGCTCCAGATGCTCTTCCACATCATGCCTCTTCTCAGCAGCCTGAGTTGGACTTGGTGCTCATCTGGATTCAAGGTGCCCTCCTTCTTCCTTTGAGGGACACTCAGCTGGGTATTCTTCACTGTCCCTGCTGTTTTTTACTGGGACAGAACTGATCTCATAATGCTCAGGTCCAGTCCTTTGCCCTTGCAACAGCCCGGCTTCACCTGTCTCTCCTGAGGTTTTTCTCCCCTCCAGCATGCACTCACACACGTAAAAACACAACTTTACCAGTTCCAGCAAAAATTAAACTGAGGATAAATTAAAATTAGACTGACTTGCTTAGTGTCACCAAGATAAATGTATCAGAACACAACTTGTATTTCGGCTGAGCAGAATTTTGTTTTATAGTTTGGTACAACTAACAGAACATATCCATTTCCTCTTTGCTTTTCAATTTAGTTATTCAATCAGGAAGCACCATCAGAAGAACAAAAGCAATTTCTTTTCTATGCAATTTCTTATTTTCTGGATTAGATATATAATAACACTTAGAACCCAAAAATTGCATATGTTTCCCTTTACAGGCAAAGCTAAAGACAATGAAAAAGCAGGGACATAGTAATATTCACTGTTTTATTGTGTCCTTTTATGATACTGACTAGAACGCCAGATTTAATAATATTGGATGAAGGTATAAAAATAATCCAATCCTTAAAAATTATATTTTGCTACTACAGTACTGTATAATTAGTGGAGGCTGAAAATATGATACAACTTTAAATAATACTGGTTTGGAAAACATCCTCAGAACCCCAGAGACTTGGAAGCAAACATTCAGAGATAGAGAGAAGGAAATGGAGCAATGTCAAGAATGTAAAACAGGTTTACATTCAGGCTGTAAAGAAGCACAAACAACTGCTGAAAAATTTATCTTTTGAAAGAGAGGTCACAAAAGGCGAGCTTTACTACCGCAGTTCTAAAAGCTGCTCAAATAAATCATTATGATTTCACACACCAACTTTCACCTTCCACTAGGAGGAAGTCCTGTAGAATTTAATGGGTTTAAAGCAAATGACTGAGTTTAACAGAATTTCCTTTTAAAAAGGAAGGTAGTAAGTATTTATCCTGTTGAGCTTTTTTTTTTTTATTTTTTCTTTAAAGTAAACACATCCTAGCAGGTTTATTGATGACCTTTTATGTCCAGAAAATTCTATAGCCATATTCAACAGAAGTGATCAGTGTTTACTGTATTCCACAGGACTTTTCCATACAGGATTTTGCAGACATGGGGGCTGCCTGCTGCAGTCATTAACCCAAGTAAGACTCCCATCCCTTCTAGCACTTAATTGAAATATCAACTGAGCAATTCAGCATTTAAATACCACTTTGGAGGAACTTTAGGTACCCTAAGTGTTCCCTCAACAACGATATTATGCAACACAAAGACACAGAAGGGCTGTCATCCCATGCACAGCCTCACAGTACTGAAGCCACACTTCTGCAAAGTAAGTAACCATATTCTTTTCCTTTCTTTTTTCTTTTTAATTTTGGTGCTTCTTACTCCTTTGTGAATTTCTCTCCTGCTTTTCAATTTCAGCAGTTCAAGGGAATGAAGAATTAACTGTACACTGAAAAGGTCCCAAACTCTTACAAGAATATAGGATATACACCTTCTAAAACTAGGTGATCTTGCTTAACTTCTAAAGGGACAGGTAAGAGTGATCTGCAGAGCAGTTAATATGTGTGACAGCACGAAGCATCTTGACATCCCAAGATATTACATGATAGGAAACAGGCTGGCTGACCAGTAAAACAACTACACAAAATTCACATTCGTTCTCTTCCCAGGAAGCTGTTTCAGATCTTGAAGCTGTTTTGTTCATTCTCACATAACACAGATCCTGTTCAGTTATAAGTACGTTTTTTAAAAAACAGACACAACATGGAAAGGCAGGAATAGTATCACAGAAATAGGCACACAGAGCCATGGGAAAGCATGTACTACATGCAGGTGACCCTGGTGGTAATTCAGGCCTAAAAACAATTTGTTTACAATCCATGGGAGAGTTACCCCAGTCTATAATGGATACTGGATTACATCCTTTGTGTGTAAAGAGGAAAAACCATTAGTCAGCATAGGAAGAGCATTTAACTAAAATGCATCCGTTCTTGTTAATTTAAGGAAGAAAGCTAAAGATTACTATTAGGGAAAGAAAATTCCAGCTGGATTTGGAATGGATATGGCCATTGACCAGCATCAGAGACAAGCCCTGGGAAAGCAACCTGGCGTATCTGCAGCAGCATCCAAACCCAATCTGTGCTCACTCAGGTCCCAGCAAACAACCTGTACAAGTATTGGCACAATTTCACTCTAACTGCAATTTATTGCTATTTTTAAACTCTTTTACTACCCTGCAGTGTGGAGAAAGATAATCTGTCATAAGGGTGTTCACGAGCAGTAACTCGGTGCATGACTGTGCCAGTGGATCTTACAGGAAATTCCACAAGAGCAATGAGATTCATTGCTGCTATAAAACGTAATGTTTTCAATGTGGGGGAAAAGGGCATCAACCTGACTTGCTTCTTCTACTGATAGCCTAATTCAGAGCTGTGAGGTTTCAACAATATGAAAAAACAACCCTGATTTTCCCAATGCAGCTGGAAGGACTGGCCAGGGCAAGCAGCAGGACACAGGAAGACTGTTCAAGATGCCTTTTGAAAGATTCCTCAAATCTGTGTTTTGCTGATCAGTTCACTGGAACTGCCTCTCCTGTGCCGACTGTCAGTAGTATTTTTGTGGGTAAGGTGTTTTGTCAGGATAATTGGCAGAGCACCATAGCAGCAAACATGCCTCTCACAACTTTTCCTGTCAAGCAACAGAATTAGCATTTTTTTCCCAAAGTTAATTAAAAACACACCCACAACTGCCCTTGCTGACTACTCCTCTCACTTTCCACAGCAGCTAGGAGCAACAGCCGATTTATGAGCAGTGTTGGTATAGTTTTCTTCCTTTCCACACATCTGGCTGAACCACTTGCATTCTCCATACCAAAAACATGCCACTTCCCTCTATCCTGTCAGATAGTGGAGAGCGATTCCCCTTGGCAAAAACATCCAATGTGCTCAAAATTTTAAATTTGGGGTAGCTAGAAGTTATCTAAAAGAGAGATGAGAAATAAGCTGCATGTATTTAGACATCCTACAGGGAGTTAGGTTGTGAACAGAGAAGCATCTGATTTTGAAACTGGGCTTGAGGGCACATAGAGACCCTTCTTACACCCAAGAGGAGTACACAAGCCCCACTCCACTACCAAAGTTTATGGCAGACACAGAGAGGATCCTGGTGGCAGTTTTACACAGACAACCTGCACTGAAACAGGCCACATCCCTGCTGTGGCTGGGCGAGTCCGTGCTGCTGGGGTCAGGCAGTGAACACTTGCAGTAAAATAATCATCGTAAATTGTGACGCAACACAGTGCACTGCACTTTCTGTCCCTTTCTGTCCCAGTGGTGCCTGGCTGAAGACAGAAGCACTGCAGCATAGGCTGCAGCAGGGCTGGTGGAGACCCAGGGGCTGAATCACCCCAGCCTGCCTGTGTCACCTTCACAGAAGCTTCCTGGAACTGTGGAAAGCGCTGCAGGAAAGCACCTGCACTCATCTGGGTGCTGACTCCTCCTGCCTAAACCCCTCTGTGCTGGGCAGGGCCTCCTAAGGCACCCAAAGAAGATGTGGCAGTTCAAGAGAGACCCTTTTCCTCCTCCTCCTGTGGACTATGCATTGACTCTGTGACTCCTTTCTACCCAAGCAAAATAGAAGGTTAGGCTGTGATGGGTAAACCCTCCTAAGAAATGCTCCAATGTTTACCTCCATTGGCAGAGAGAAAAATTCAGTACAATAACACTGTTTCAGAAAATTCCAAGTTTTGCAGTCCTCACTCTGCTCAATTGAAAATTCTGCTCAATTTACTGAGACTCTTTCTCCCTAGATACAATTTAAGAAGAATTTGAAGACTATTAAGATATTAAAATTAATTACTTGAAACTTTTGTGTGCTCTCATTAGAAATAGTCCTAGCTCAATTCCACTCAAATCCCTTGCAATTTGCAATGTGCTGGGAGATACAGACCAGTTTTGTTCATATACTCTTTGTGCAGATGGGCTGACCTGAAATTGTGATTTGGTGTGTCAAACTTCGTCCTCTGTACTTGACACACAGAAGTTAATCTTAATCTACTAGTCTTTGAACTAACCAAGCAATTAAACATCTTTGCCGATAGGCGTGGGCCTAAACACTTCCTTCTCTGAGGAAATGCTGGCACATGCTTAAATCACAGGATTCTTATTTATTGCTGGGACACCTCCTTATCACAAGCTGCTTTACTAAAAAGGGACAAAGTCCTGTGCTTGTTTATAGGCTTTGGATTTAGATTTGGCATGAATTACGTCTTCTTTTTTCCTTTTGTAACAAAGACGTAACTGCTTTATGTTGCTCTGCTCCATACCAGGGGAAAGGTAGTCCTTTCTGTCCTGAATGAAAGCTCTGATCAGCGTGGCAGGGAACAGCTAATTCTTGTGCTTTACCTGTTATAATATATTGGATGCTGTAAGTAGAGCTTTCCTTAAATACATTTCCACAGGTAGCTGTACTTCCCATAAGCATCTGTTTTTTTCGCCCTACAGCTGAGATCAGCTGTGTACTACCAGCTGCACGGCTGATGATGGATCAGACAGGCATGAAGTTGCATGCACTGTCATCAAAAGTTCATGTAAGTGCAAAGGATACTGCCCTAGGCATCCATAAAGCTCTTTTTCTGCAAGTTCACACTGCTGCTTCTGCATAGAAGACAAGAGCTGAGGCATAAAGAAGCCACTGTGTTTGTGTGCTGTGGCTGGTGCACTGAACTGTGCCTTCTCAAGCACATCCCTGGCACCTTTCCTGTCTTGAAGTTTCGAGAAAACAGAAGCAGCTGTGAGCAGGGACCAGAAACCTCTAAGCCAACACAGCTAATAACTGCCTGTTGCTGACTTCCCTCTGGGCATCTGTTACTGACCTTTGATAGGGAACACAACAGCCTTTAAAGTGCTGGGAAGGGATCTGGGAGCTCACACCATCTGTAGGATGCAAGCACCTGCTCCCTGATGGAGCGCTCCTCATCACCCCAGTGTTGCCTCCAGTGAGAAGCCACACAACACATTAGCATCTGAACTGGGGTTAGGCACTTTGGGGGATGCACCCTGTGATCCTCAGTGCTTCAGTGAGCTGAGCTACCAAATCAACTTACTTGTAGGCACTGTGTCTTTTAAAGCATGGTGAGGGAGAAGGGAATATCAGCTTATGTACACACTAAAGATATGGTGGGTTAGTCACTAAGAAACTGTGCTATTTGTTATCCTCATACAAGCAGCCACTTTGAATTAAGAGCACATTCACATTCAAGAGGAGAAACTGCACCTGGACCTTGTATCTAAACAGCACTTGGATGACTCAGATTAACAGTGCAGCAAAGATAAGTGGTCAATATACTTCAGTATATTTAATTATATTTCCTGCATGTAAGTCAGGGGAAATCCCAAGTACAGATGCTGTTGGAGGATAGAAAGTAGCCCTGAGCACTTGGGGTGTTGGTTAACGGGCAGCTCAACACAACCCAGCAATGTGCTCTCACAGCCCAGAAAGCCAATTGTGTCCTGGGCAGCACCAGAACCACTGCAGGGAGGGGATTCTCTCCCTCTTCTCTGCTCTCCTGAGACCCCACCTGCAATGTCTGTTCAGTCGTCCCACAAGAAGAAATGAGGCCAGAGGAAGCCACAAAGATGGTCAGAGGCTGGAGCAGCTCTCCTATGAAAACCGTCTGAGAAAGTTGGGGCTGTTCAGCCTGGAGAAGAGTAGGCTCCAGGGAGACCTTAGATCACCTTCCAGTGACTAAAGGAGGCCCACAAGAAAGCTGGAGAGGGACTTTTCACAAGGGCATGTAGGGATAGGACAAGGGAAAATGACTTTAAAGCAAAGAAGATAGATTTAGGTTGGTTGTAAGAAAGAAAATCTTCATTATGAGAGTGGTGAGGCACTGAAACAGGTTGCCCAGAGAAGTTGCCCAATCCCTGCAAGTGTTCAAGCCAGGCTGGATGGGGCTTTGAGCAACCTGGTCTAGTGGAAGGTGTATGGCAGAGGAGATGGGGAAAAAATGATCTGTAAGATCCCTTCCAACCCAACCCATTGCAGGGTTTTGTGATTAGTGATATCTCTTTCAACACTCACTTCAGGTCAGAATACAGCCCAGGAGTTTCAATCTGATCTTTGGTGAGAAATACAATAACTTACATTCTTCAGCTTCTGCTAATATGAGTGAACACACCTGGGTGAGGAAACTTGCCTGGTCTGAATCACTCGAAACTAGGACGGAAGAAAGAAAAACACTTCAACATAAGTGATCTTTGCTATGTTAGGATTGCAAGCATCATGTTTTTCTCTTCCTTAAATGCAGCTGACTGCAGTAAGCCCTCTTTTCCAGTGCACTGAAAGCCTCCACAGGTCCTACAAATTCAAAGTGGACTGTGGAGGTTTGAAAACATATCCCACCTTCAGTGCCCAGAATTCAGGTTACTCTGCCCAGCCAAGGATACAGCACTGTTACTCCTTCACAGATTCCTCATAAAAAGCATTCTGAATTCACAGCTCATCTTCTTCCTCCCTGTAAGTAATTATTTAATATTGTATTGCTGTGTCTACAGACATTTAAAACCTTGCAGGGAAACAGCCCCAAAGCATCCTCTATGGAAGCACCATGATGGCATGTAGTGGCATCAGTTTTGAGCAACATTGGTTGTCAAAACAACAACATTCCCTGTATACAGAAGGTTTTCAAAGCAGCACGGAGGAACAACGGTGCCTTTTTTCCATTAAAACTGCAGTGGTGTGACTAACCTTCCTGCACTCCTTGGAGACAATCAACCCTTGAATTCAGCCAATATTGCCAGATATCGGGCTTTGGCAAGGACCCACCCAGGAATCTGGAAAACTTTTGCCAATAAGAAGGTCAGGGCCAGAAGACAAGCCAGCTTCCATATTGTGCATGAAGCTGACAGCAAGGGAGTGGTCTAAAAGGGAGCAAACAAACTTGCCCAACCAAAAACAACTGCCCAGCAAATCTTTGCATGAACGCTGGCGAGGAAGACAAGCACAGTCAACAGTGAATGAGATCTGTAAACAAGACACTCCCTAGTGGTATTCAATGCAGAGTGCTGGGCACAGTTCATCTGCCTGTACTGATCCATGCTTGCCCGTGTAGCGCGAAGAGTGAAGAACAAATAAGGAGTACATGTGTTAGCTTCCCTCTGGGTCTTTTAGTGATGTGCTTCTTGAACCATTCCCTCCTCTTCCTCCCCCTCTCTGATGCTCAGCAACTGGGACAGTCCCTCAGGGCAGCAATGCTCAGCATGAAGTTCAAAGTCCTTCCTATTAAATGGGAAGAGCAAGATTGATGTGGCCTTGAACTACCCAGGAGACAGATTGTACCTGGGAATTAAGGGCCACACAACTGTGTCAATCTTCCACTCCCTCTCCACTCTCTGCTAAAAATAGTCTCTTCTTCTGGTTTCGTCACTAATGAAGGACGGATTGTATTGTCCAGGGTAGATGCACGAATGTCGAGATCCAGGCAAACCAGTGTAGGGAGGATAAAGTCCATTTCTTTCCAGTTCAGGATTTCTCAGTCCAGTTGGCTGTATTAGCAAAAAAAAAAAAAAAAA
>VXBU01003596.1:14720-58755 GCA_013400315.1 Bombycilla garrulus
AAATTAAAATAAAAAGGGTCTTATGCTCACACTCAAATCCTCCTTCAGGCACAGCCTTACCACATTTCTTTGCTTTTGGTTCTGTAGCTAGAGGGAACAATATGATCTCTAATGATCTCTATAATCTAGAATGATTTTTGCTCTATTGCCTGAAGGGATTATTATGACGAAATCTAATTTTGTCATCTGGCCAAAGAACAGACTTGAGTTTACCTGACTCTGCCAAGTGTGGTCAAAGTACACAGTTGATCTTTTATTTTAAAAAAAAAATCTACTTCAGAACTCAGGTATTGAAGACTCTCATTAAAAGCATATCGCCTCAGAGCCATCCTTAAAGGAGACAATTCTAGAAAATCAAAATTAGTCTCCTGCTCTGAGTATTACCTGGGCACTTCTCTCCCCATTTACCATAGGTACCTCCTCTCCCAACACAGGCCCTTGAATTATATGTCAAATACAAAAGGATCTGATCTTCCTTTCTCTTCCCTTCTTGTAACTAAGTAAATCTCCTGGGGACACTTGGTGGAGGAACATTGATGTCTAAGATCGAGACTGTACAATCCTTTCACCCAGTGAATAACATGAAGTCTCTTGGTTTAATCTGTTACAGAGCAAATCCTTGCAAAGCCCTCATCACCAACTGCTTGCTAAAAAGTTTCCCTTTCTAGTTCCTGGCATAATGAGTCTTTAAAAAAATTTAGGAAATGCATTTTCATTTTCAAATATCTCATTCTTAGTGGAAGGAAGCATGAAGGAGGACTATTTGACTCCATGCTGTGCAACCCAGCAAATTTTCTCACTGAAAAACTTAAAATATAAACCAGGAAAATAGTAATGCTCTCTGTTCTCTGCTCTGGAAAGCAAGGAGTCCAGAATGTGTGATTTGGGTGAAATCCTGTGACTTTCATGAGTAACCCACACACACTTTTAAGTACATGTTGCTGAAAATCAGTGACAGATGATACAGCAGCACCAGAGCTCTGGATACAGCCATTAGCAGAGGGTACCAACCATGACATAACATCTTGTGCCTGTGCCCTTCTGTGCCCTACACAGCCTGTTACTCCTTATTCCCTCAGAGCTACAGGGATGCTCCTTATGTACCCTGAAGAGGAAAGGAATGGAGGAAAAGAGGGGTCCTCAGTGACCAGCATCTTCCTATTTTGGGGCAAAGTTCCCCAGACAGAGGTTTCAACCTTCCACTTTATCAGTGAGGGTGGACAGGAGAAAAATGCTAACAGGGAACCTGAGCAGTTTATCCAAAACCATTAACTGTCCTTCTCTACTCTAGGATTGGGATTTTTTGGCATTTTTACCAAAATATTGCTAGACATTTCCTAAGCATTATTCCTAATGACATCTCTTTGTGATATTCACCACAGCTAATAGCTAGAGCCCGTAGGACTCCTGATGCCTTGCTGTCTATGGAAGACATTTGCTTTGCCCTTTTATCTTGCAGGAAAGGGATCTGCATTTCCAAAAATAAAGGAATATCTCTTTCCTGTATGAGGCACAGAGTGTTAGAAGTTAAGCTATGGATAGATACCGAATAATACACATCTGTCATCTGCAACAGGTTCTTGGTGCTTCCATTCTCCTGCATCTCGATGGTCTCTCTGCCCCACTCCTGTGCCCGGGGATTCTTCGGATATTCAGCATAAGGTGACATCTGGAAATCCCCACTCTTGAAAATCAGTTTACTTATGTCATTTTTATTCTTCCTGTTTATAAAAGAATGAGGGAAAGTGAAAACTTACAACTTATCCTGCTGTCTTGTACACACTTCTGACATGATCTCAGGAGAGATCACTACTTGATGTTAAGAACCTTGACTGGGAACAAAGATCACCTCACAGAAGGACTATAGTCCAAGTATCTCCTCTGAAGCCAAGTCAGACATGAAATCAGATTGTGCAACTCAAGGCATTATCAGGTGGGATTTGAAATCTCCAAAGTTACGTGGCAACCTCCCTGAGCAGCCTGTTCCACTGCCTTACTGTTCCCTTGGTGAAAGAATTTTTCCCTACATTCAGTTTGAGCCCCTCCTGTTCCAGTTTGCTCCAGCAATGCCCCTTGTCTCTTAAAAACATGTGCATTCATCTAAGTAAATGAAAAAATCATGGAAATTGGGGAAGAAAAACATGTAGGAACCCCTATGCTCTTAACTATAGCACTTGTAGGCACTATGTTAATTCCTAAGAAGACCTGCAAGGAGCTGGCCTGAGTGACATCAAACATCCCTCCAGGACTATAATGGTATATGAGTGGACTTTGGTGACACTTCCAGTGCAAAGCAGAGTATCATCCAGGAAATCACATAAGCCCAAGGCCAGGACTCATGAGAACATCAGTCCATTGCTGTGGAGATCTGCACTCCAGGCCACCTCATCTCCTGGCTGGGGTTTGCTGGCATCTCCCTGGCTCAAAATATGGGGTAACGGGCACAACCAAACCACTACCACATCTATATTACTGACAAACCCTGCTGCCAACTTTATCAGAGAGCTTTGAAATCTCAGATTTGGGGACTGGAATGGTGAGGATTGGGTGTTACTGCAAGGCATTCCCTTTCAGATTACATAAATCATGAAACTGAGCTTCCTAGGCAAGCACATGTTGTCCAAAGCCACCTGCTGATATGGGAATGAAGTGTGTGTGTGTGTGAGATGGAGAGACACACAGAGTGAGAGCACATGCAGGACTTCTACATAAAGGTAAATGAAAATAGCCTTAAATACACTCAAACACCACTTGAGCAATGGCAAACAATCTCTCCTGTTGCCTAAACTGCTCCTTTCTTTTTAGCTTGCACTTTCAGAGTTTGTGTCCTGGCTTCAGAGCCTTCCCTCTTCATGGGAAGGACTCCCCTGCCTCTCTATTCTCAGAGGACATGATTTCCAGGTGTACCTTTAAGAGACACCCGGTCCATTGTTTAGCCTGGCTGCTGGAGAAAAAAAAATTAAAATATTTTCTAAATGAAAGCACAGTGTGATACTTCAGTATCTCTGAGTAACCCACTTGCTTAGCTTATGGTTTGGTCCTTAGCTCTCCTATGCGTTAGCCCTTGAGAGCTCACACGTGGAGCTCCGAGTGCGGTGTAATCTCCTGGGAGGATAGCCTGGCTGAGGCGGGGCTGCAGTGGTACCTACCGGCAGCAGGTGACGATCAGTGCTATGCCCATGATCAGCAGCAGTCCCCCTCCTGCAGCTGCAATCACCACCGTGATGAGCTGATAGGCTACAGACAGGAGAGACAGAGGCTGAGAAACAGCAGCGTGGTTTTAAATTCCAGTGTAACACAGCCACAGTCCCCATGCAAAGGGATTAGCTGTTTATTCCCCACCTTCCCCCTGCCCCCCTCCCCATAAGCAATATAGCCTAAAGTTTTCAAGTGAAATAGAAACAAGTTTTTGTTTCCCTAAGATTCCCTTCACTGATAGATCAGAGTAACTCAAATGGATCCTGACAGAACATACAGGGAAAGGAGATCTCCTTTCCTTAGGAGATGGCATTAAGTCAACTTTGTCAAAGAACGTCCACAAAATCACTTTCAACAGAAAATTAAGAAACAAAAAGCATTGAAAAAAGTAGCATGTACCTACTGCAATTAATTGTTTCAAATCTCCTATTTCTGACACTGTAGAAAATAAAATAAATGAAATTTGGTACTCACGGTTTCCACAGTTGAATCCACCCAAGCCAAAGGGGCAGCTGGGAACAGAGAACAATAGGGAGTTTCAGCAGCTCAGTTGTGCCAACAGGTCACCAGAGCAAGGATGGCGGGGTAGGAGGAGGGCAGAACAGTCACCATACCTCACACAGGTTTCGTTTTCCAGCTTATATCCATCTTCACAGGCTAAAACCAGAGAGAAGGGCCGTGAGCACCGCGCAGTGGAGCCGGGAGGGATTTCCCAGCGCCGCTTCCCACGGCAGCATCACCTTCACACTCCCCCCCGGGGCCCGACCGCACTTGGGTGGGCTGCTGGATGTCCTCTGGCTTGGGGAAAACATCGTGCACTTAAATTCACCTCTCGCTGGCTTTGATGGAACCATTTCAGGGCTCCCAAGCAGAGCCAGTTTGGAGCCCGGCACAGGGAGCGCCGCCAGAAATGTAATTCCCAGCAGAGCTTCTTCTTGCCCAAATGAAAATTGACAGCACACTTGTACTGCTTCACGAAAAACAGTGATGTAAAAAATCTGCAAGTGCCTCCAGTTTTCATTTTGAAAGCCCATTTAAACTATGTTACTTTACCATTGATGCCTGCTATTAATTACTTTTAAATGTTAGTACTGCAGCAAGACGATATGCAAACACAGTCAGGATGTGGGATGAAAATGGGATGCTAATGGTTTTTTCTCATGTCTCCTTTTCTGAACTTTCAAATTTGCAGCTAAATCAAAATTTGAAATATCGTATTTTACTATACAATAGAAATTGAATTTATTATCTAAATAACCCAGAAAACTACTAGGTGCAAAATGTTGGTGAAACACTGGAACCATCACTTCAAAATAAAAAAAAAATTCCCTGCCTACAGATAGCTATCCTGGGTTATCTGAGGAAATTATACTTCCCTCTGATGAACAGCGAAGGGGATGATACATTGGAAACACAGCTATAAGGTTCAAATCACTGATAAGATCAGTGCTTTTCTCATCAATAGTCCCAGCAGAGCTCTGCAGATCTGCTGCCTTTCACAGGGGCAGTGAAGATGGTCACACAAAGGCCTGGGCAGGAGTGACACAGACAGTCACTTTGGGCAGAGGGACAAGCCAGGGCTAGCACAGGCAGCAGCCCTTGGGGGTCTGCAAGACCCAAGGGTCTGGAAAACCCCTGTAGCCCATTCCACAGGAAATTGTACAATGAAAACAAAAATGCTTATGGTTCCCCTCCCCCCCAAAACTATTTACTTAAAATTGTCAGAGAATTTCCCTAAATTTAATTCCATTTTCAAATCAAATAGTTGGAATGGAGCTACATTTTAGAGAAACACCCAAGACTGATTTTAATATTTTCAGTGACAGATTATCACTGGGTCAGAAACACAAAGTTAATTTTCCTCAGCCATTAAAAACATTCACCTTCTTTCTGGTCTGAATTACCCCAGTGTCAAATTCCAGACTTTGGATGTTTACTTAATAGATTGGAAAAGATTATATGATCAGATTTCTCCTTCTCAACACCAAATCACTCCTTTATCTTTAATAAAGCCAAGGCCACTGAGATCTTTGAGTATCCCTAAGTATTACAGATTTTCTCTAAACACTCACAGGTTCTCTTCGACCCTTTTGACAAGGAAAACTGCTGCACTCACATCACTTCTGTGGCTGTAGGCACAGACTTGCTGTAGCAACTGCACCAGTGATTGTGGGGGGGCTGATGTCCACAATACCTGATCTTGCACACCTTTCTTATATAACCCCACTACTCCTTCACCACCTCCCTCATTCCATTTATTTCTCCAGAGCTAGGGATGGAGAAGGTGAAGCTCATTACACAGCCCCCCCTGCTGCATCACACTGTGATGCGTATTGTACTAGATATATTTTCCTCCCTCTAAGATGACTTTTTTTTGAAGTAAAGGAAAAGACCAGAGGTAACTCTGAAAAGAGTTAAGAGCCTCAGTCAACAAACAGCCAAGGCAAGGATAGTAAATCCCAAAGGATTCTTGCCTGGCTCACCCATCTCACTGGGGCATTAGCAAAAGGAGACTGGGTGGGTTGCTCCTTTCACTTGCTAACAAAAGCAGACTGAAAATGCTGTGGAGTGAACGTTCTACCAAAGTGAACCACAGGATCAGGCAGCAACCACACGTGCAGTGGAAGGGAGGGAGGCATCACCTCACAGCTCACTGGAATTGTCCTCTAATGAGCACAGCAGCCCCAGCTGCTGGAGCAACCCCAGCAGTCCCAGCTCCAGCTCACCACCTGCATGTTGGGGAGGCCTGCAGGAGCAGGCAGACAGGTGCTGGAACCCATCCTAAGCTCAGCCCCAGCTCAGCAACATATGTGAGGTGCACACACCTTGAGCACTTCAAAGCTGGAGCTGTGCCATGGGCAGGAGCACCTCTGGGACTGGCACACAGCTCTCAGGTCAGGAGATATAAGAGCAGAAAAGAGGAAAAGCAAGATCCTGAACATGAATTTCTCTTTTTTACTTAAAAACTTGATGCTTATGTATTTTCCTCTCCTCCCTGTGTCTTTTCCTGACACTTTGCTTTCTCCTTTGGCATCTTTCCTACTCCTTTGAACACTCTCCCAGGGGAGCTCTCACTGTCACGCTCACTTGGCAAGATTCCAAACACAAGCAGGGAACAGAGGAAAGGCCTAAGTGTCAGGGGCCAAGCAAAGCTATCGAGTTGTGCTCTTCAGCCTCGAATTCCTTTGCCTTCCCAAAAGACACTCAGGGGTCTCTGGAAACCTGCTTTGCTGCCCCTTGCTTCACTCCAGAAATGCTCTGTACTAGCAAAAATAGCATGCTCTTGAAAAGCTGGCACATCAGGTTTGTTGCTCTGTTACTGAAATAGCCCTGAAGATACTGAGAAGGTTGAAAATCAGCAATGACCCAGAGACACTGAACAGCACAGCAAGAAGTACCCTGGCCAGCATGTTGGCGCTCCTGTGGCTCAGAGCCACAACCCTTCCCTGGCCCATGGCGTGCTTTCCCAAGCGTGTCCCTGAGGACAGATGCTACAAGGAGGACAGAACAAATCCTGTGGGTCAGGGCAGCCAATTCTCCCGGCCTTCCCACGGGGCAGACCGGACAGGGCAGCACAATAGCCACTTCCCTCTTTGCAAATACTATAATTGGAGCTACCAAATCACATTTTCACAACCCACAATGAGGGTCGGATGCTCACGAGACCTCAGTTCCTGTTTAGGCACCAAAAGGGCAGAGATTTTCAAAGAGGCTGGTATATTGTAGGCTATATTTATCAGCAAAATAGCCCTAAATATCAAAAGCAGGCCATAGCTTAGCTTTTGAAAAAGCCTTTAAAAATCCCAACAACCTGGGGTGATGATGAAAATCTGGCATCTTGTGGCACCATGCAGTCAGTGCTGCCCTCATGCCTCTGCACTACAGCCTAAATCCAACAACAGCCCTGTCCCTCAGACACTCTCAAGCTGATCAATAAGATGTTTCCTACTGACAGCAGTGAGATGAAGGTGGAATTGAGGCCTCACTGTTTACAGATAAGGTTTTTATATTTCTCACAGCAAACAAGTTTCATAAGTATGGAGTAATCACATGTACGAGGTCTTAGATCTCAGCTCTCTGCAACCATCACATCCAAGTGCCTCATAGCCTTTCAGGTATTTATCTTCACTGCTTGGCAAGAGACATGAACAAGACAAATGGAGTAACTTTCCCTGGGTCTGCACCATCCATGATGGAACAAGAATTGGGGAAAACCTCCCAAGTTTCAGCTCAGCTCCTCACTTAGAGCATAAGCCTCTCTCTAACTCTCTAGGGCTGGTGGAGATGCTCAATATTTCCCAAAAGAAATCCTTCCTCCAACATTACAAGATGAGGGGAAGGATGGAAGGACGGAAGGAAAACACAAAGGGAAAGGTTTTGTCACAAAGGAGCCACAGAGCGAAGGAGAGGCAGGGCCATGACCTGGCATGCAGAGATGCCCATCTCTGAGCTGCCCCTCCCAGTCTGTAGCACATGAGTTATTCCCAGGCACATTCTTCTCACTCTCAGATTTGGAAGAAACAAAACATCTCCACCTATTTCAAGAGCAACCCAGCAGGCAGTGCCAGAAGCAATATATTACCACTACTGCAACTGTTAATGATATGTCATCAGAAAACTGCATTTCTGAAGAAGCCTTACAGCAACCACAAACTAGGGAATGGACACCCTGATCCTCCAGAAGTCATTTTGAACATTGGTATGTAAAGACTTTGCTGAAAATGCAGCAAAACTAGATTTGTTGATCAGAGGAGTAGCTAAAAAGTAATGCAATCTTTAAGTTTAAAATTTCTACTTGGAACCCAGCTGAAAAATAAATTCAGAATCATTTTCAGATACAAATTTTTAAAATACTGATGATGTATCAATATAAGCATTTGAGTTTAAAGCACTTCCCCTAAGTTCACGGAGAGTTCAGACAAAATCAAAACAGGCAGAGACACACGTCATCTCTGCTCTGTGCCACTGAACTGGAGCCCAAAGCAGCCAGACCCTTTCTGCCTCTCTTCAACCACTGTGATTCACAGCGTGCTCCAGAAAGAGATAATATTATTCCTAGAGAGAGACTGTGTCTTCAGTGTCTGCTGAAAACCCCCCTATCTAAATAAAAAAACCTGAGCTGCTAATATTTATTCATAATATTGAGGGTTTTGCATGCGCAGCACTACATGCACACACTCATTTCCACAGGAACAAAAACTTTGAGGAAAATTCAGGCAAAATACACCACATAAAGAGCAATACCTCTGCAGGAGTGGTCCATCTTGTTGTATTTGAAGTACCCGCTTTTGCACTGGCAGAGCGCGACTCCATCAAAGTCGGTGCATTCTGAAGTTTCCTTGTCACATTCAGGGTCTTTCTGTCTGCACAAGCTGCCAGCTGTTGGGAGAGGTGGCCAACATCAGCATGGTTCTCTCTGAACCCACCATTACGCACATTTGTTTTACCTGGGCATCCCATTCAGCTGATGTGCTGCTTTAATCTCCTTTTTTTTTTTTTTTTTATGCAATAATTGCTCCATTAGGAAGGAGTCAGCATTACCCTATGTCACCATTTCTTGTGTTACTACCATCATTTGTACAGGCAAAGAGAGGGGGTGAATAATAAATGATCAGTTCAGAAAAAGAAAGGGAAATGAAAAAGAGAAATCTGGTTTGGCTCAAGCTCAGACACATTCATCCCCTGACACAGTTCAACAAATCAATTTTTAAGTTCATACCAAGCAGAACATTTTGCTTAGACCAAACCAATTATTTTCCATTTCAGTACTAAGCACTGGATATTTTCATTTTTCAAATTAAAAATTTGTACTTTCATTTACATTACTTTGAAGCAGTATTTTAATTTGGAAAGTCAAACTTGTTACAATGAGCATTCAGCAAAACCGTGGATAAATGATGGAAATTGTGACATCAAATTTACATTTTTTACTGGGAGGTCAAACTAAATGGAATGACTAAATATTCCTGAGAAATAGGATTTTATGGAAAATATATCACTCATTTGGCACTCTCCTTTTATAAACCTCTCCTTCCTAGATCGATTTTTTTTTTTAATCTGACATCTTTCCTTTTAGGTACTTACACAAGAATATTGTTTGTTTCTTACTCTGCTTATTTGAAGTTAGTAGTTGACTTTACAGAAGCACTGTGTCAGAGGTAATAGACAGGTATAATCTGAGCAAGTTTACCCAAATAACTTAAAGCAATCCATGGGCAGAGTATGGCTTTAAAATACAGCACATTGCAATGAAAGCACACACAAAGTTTCTCATCCACACGTTTACTTTGCCAAAATGATGCCGGGGGCTTCCCACTAAACCCAGGCTAAGTGCTGCCACCCTTCATCCTCCTCGAAGCCAAACCTTAAAGTCACGAACCCAAAAGTCACAAAACGCCACGTGCAGCAGTTTCCTTGCTGGGAACTCTTTCAGGGATCCTGAGGTACCTCTCACAGATAAATCTCTATCACCCCCTCAGGAAGTGAGAAGAACTGGGAGATGCCAGGGCAGAGCATTGGGGTCCCCCTGGAGAAGATCACGCACAACACTGGCGTCCTTTTCCACATCTTTCTGTGCTGTATCCACATTCCCCTTGGGCAGACAGAGGATTCAGCACAGAAATCAAAAACTCTTAATTGTGAACCATTTCACAACCTGCAACACTGAAACTGGGCAGGCAGAAGAGCAGAGCTTGCCGTGCAGCCTCCAGCAGCTCTAATCAAGTTCACCGGAGGGGTTTTGTCTCTTGGCTTTCACGCCATTTCCCTGGCTCCCGGCCGTGCCTGTGAAATTAAGACTTATGGCTTTTTGATCTGGCTGGGCCCAGTGTCACATCCCAGAGATGAAAGGCTGCCCTACAATGTCTCTAATCCTGTGCTGCACAATATTTTCACAGAGAGGCAGATTTCTCACACATGTGGCAAAGATAAGGCCAGTATCTGCATCCCTTTTGTACTGGGAGGTTCTTAAGATGACTCCCATTTAAGTAAGATAAAAAGATTCAGAGGGACTTTTCCAAATGACAAAACATTCTCCCACTTTTATAAAAGGAGCCAAATAAAACATCCCCTTCCCCTCCTGCCACAGTCCTTCCAGATGCTATTTACCTCTGTGGAGTGATTTCAGGCTGGAGATGAACTGGCAGGTTTCAGTGGGCGATTTGCAAGCTCGAATGTAGCTTTTCACACTGCCGATAACATCGAAGAAAGTCACGTTGGATGCTAAAGAGAACGTGGATTGCACTGAAACATGCACAAAATTTGCCTCCCTAACAAAAAACAAAACAACAAAACAGCCCTGAGTATCACAGATGAGTCTGATGTCATCATTAGCACCTTATACACAGGACTGCTATTAACACAAGGGATGCTTCTCACAGACACAGCACTGCATGCACACTGAAAGAGCTGCACACCGTAACACACCTTAAAACCGGGATCAGACAACACACAGAGGGGAGAATATGGAACTGGAAGGGATGCTGGTAGCTCACTTTGGAACCAGCCAGAAATCCCTCCTGGGCAGCCCATCCCCACGCTGCTCAGGTCAGGAGGAGAGTACCAGGTGAGTCTGGCAAGCTGGTCAGGCATTCCTCATGCCCTGTACCACTGCCTGGCTGGATTGTATCCAGCCCAGCACTGAGTCAAAATGCAGAGTGTGGATCCCAAGTTGAAAATCCCAAATGCTCAAGTTTCTCATTCTTCCCCTGGTAGCCTCAGCCTTACCTGCTTGCCTTGACTGTGGAGTGGTGGTATCCTGGCAAGCCTGACAGCGATGCATTGAGCTGCAAGGAGGGAGACAGCAGCTGTTAGTGCCCCAGGGGAGGATGGAGGAGGCAGCCCCAGGGGACATGGGACAGTCCTCCTGGGTCACTGACACCATCCCCTGTGTTTTCCAGATGCCTGCTGAGACCAAGGGGGCTCTGAGCATCCCAGAGGTTCATCTGCTCTGTGACAGAGATGCACTGCCCTGTTGTCACTAAGGGGTGCACAAAGTCACCACTGCAAAGCCTTGGACAAGAAAAAAGCCCCAGGGATTTTGACACGAGCATCTGCCTGTGGCCCCACTGTGTAATGATCACAAAGGTCAGGGATGAGCCAGATGTCAGCAGGGAGAGAGCCCCATGCAAGGCTGACCTCAAAGCAGTGCCCTTGGCGTCTGCAGATCTCCCCTGACCCTGGATCTGTGCAGCTGTTTGTATTTACTCCGCAGCACAAGCTCTGCAGGCAGCATCACAGTGACTCCACCCAGCACCCCCTTCCTTTGGCAGCACCTCCAAATCACCTGCTCCAAAGAGCTGCAATGAGTGCACCCAGCCCAGGAATCACCAGCAGGATGAACTTGTGCACGCAGTGATCTGGATAAGAGCTGCACAGGCATGTACCCATATATCCCATGGGTCTTCTGGGAGCTATTGATGGCACAGCCTATGGGGAAGCCAACAGCCTGTCCAGCACTGGCTCTCAACTGACCAAGAGCCACATGGCTACAACTGAATGGCTGGGAAACATGACAATCATAAGAGGAGTGAAGGGGACTTGTCCCATCAGCACTGCCAAAGTCCCAGCAAGGACACTCACCACCTCCAGGATCTCCCTCTCAATGTGGAAGAGCTCTGCATACTTCCCGTGGGTGATATTAAGTTTCAGGGGAAACTGGCCAATAAATATTCTCACTAAAAAGTAGAATAAGACAAGTTAGCTGGAACACGTCTCTGTGCCACGTGTCGATGTGCTTCCATCTGCCTTACATGAGAGGCTGTTTGCATGGAAAATCCCTTTACAAGGCATACAGAAAACTCAGATCTGAGAGTCGCTGCCTCAATAAAGCGAAGTCACAGCCTTGGGGTTCTTTCCTGAGGGTTGCTGCAATGTTCCCACAGTCCCAGTCAAATTCCACAGCTCAGTGCTGCTGAACAGACAGCATTTCACTTCAGTGTTCATACACTTCATGCAGAAGCACAGGCTAATTTAAACAGATCTCTGAACAGAGATGGGTAAATTTAGTAAGACAGTGTCAGGTACCAAGCTATTTATGATAATTTGGGATAAACATGTCAAATCTCTTACTCCTCCCTGCAATGGAAGGAAATCAAATCAGCAAGTCAAAATAAAGCACTGTAGAAGGGACATTTTCATTTTTCAAACTGCTGGAGAGAATGAGCAATGACATTTGAAAAGAGGTCCAAAAGATGCATTTTTCTGTGCTTAGATTCATATTTGATTCACAGCAGCAGAATGCAATAATCTGAGTTGTCCAGACTTGCAGAGATAATACCCCTAAATCTTGTATTAAGTGTCATGAGATACTCAGTGGAAATGAGAACTCAGAACTCCAGCTTTATGTCCCACCAGAAAAACAAATACAGTTGCAGATAACATTATAAAGTCTCCAATTCTTTCCCATTTTTCCCATCCCCTGAATCTATCTTCACCACAAATTTTATATCAGACATCTCAAATGTAACAACCCCAGACAAAAAGTTTTGATGAGAATCACCTTCACAGTGTTTATATAATCTGCCCATACCCCAGTTCAAGGCATAATCAAAACAAGTCACTAAATTAGAAGCTGACGTATTCCAACTTGAAGAAATGTTTCAAAACACTCTTCAGGGACACGTCACCCATATTTCCTCAGCAAAATTTCCATGCCTCTAATCCTCGTTGATTAAGAGTCAGAAGAAAATCTATGAAAACAAATTCCCCTTTACAATGGAATATTGTAAGTCCTTGAGACTGAGAGTCCTCAAATAGAAAGGAAGGGGTCAGAACCTGAATTCCAGCTAATAACTGTGCTGCTCAAAAAATGCTAAAGGTATGAAAGGAGACCTTGATCTTACAAAGACTTTCACGGCTGCTTAGCTTTCCACACATGGCTGATCCCACTGCAGCCAGGTTACACAACAGCCCCGCTCACTTCTCCCAGGCCAAGTGCCTTCACTGGAGTTTGCAGAGCTGATAAGCTGCTGAATGTTTTCTGGGAGTTTTAAAACACACCAGGAACAGAAGGGGCACATCTGTCCTTACTAACAAGCCTGAGCTCACTGCTCCGTTGCTGCATTTTTAGGAAGCACTCAGGTATCTCTGCCTGCTCCCCAGGCAGCCCAACACGACAGGCATTAGACACCACACTTGTATAAACACTAAAAGGCTCTGATGAAAGTGGTGGCTGGGAGGAACATTAAGCTCCTGAACTACGTTGAGCCTAAATCAATTTATTTAAGAAAATTAAAGATAATTATTTCCATCCCTAGTTTTTCACTTTTGCTTTCTTACCTAAATTGCACTTTCCTTTTTCCAGCTCATATCCAAGAGGACACTGACAGATATAGGAGCCATGGGTGTTGTTGCAGGTGGCCAGTGCAGGACAAGGGTTGGAAAGACATTTATCCACCTCTATAAAAGTAAAACAAAAAAACAAACCCAAAACCAACAGATTATACTTACAGAATCATAAATATCATCAACTGTTGGACTAAAAGAGATGAACTTGGCTCCCCATCTGTGACTCCTTGAGCATTATCAGATGCTTCATTGCATCATTTGCACTTACTATTTATGCTGCTCCTAATTATTCTGTTGGAGCTGAAAGAACAAATATAAACCACTCGAATATTCATTCAAAAGCCCTTGGGGTCTAGCATGGATCCATGTTAATATGAACATCCGACTGATCTACAGCACTGGTCATCAGAAAATCTCAGGGCTCTTTCCAAAGACAAACAACTCAACAGTTTATGCATGAGAAGACCAAAGAAGGAGCCTCAACAGCCCAAGCTACACATGTGAGCATGGCTGCTTCACCAAAGTCCTGCCCCTTCCATCCAAGTCCTGTTTCTCTGCTCCAAAGGTAGTGCTTGAGCACTGATCCAGTCTGTAGATCACCCAGTAATGGTGGAGGCAGCCCTGGCTGCAATCCTTTTCCAGAGCTCCTCCATACCAGCCTGGGGATGGTCACAGAGGTGATTCCTGCCTGTGCCACCACTCACAGTGCCCTTCCTGCTGGGTGAGCAAGAGCTGGGGCAGCACACACCACTGTGATAATACAGTGTCTCAGGGCATTAAAGACAGTAATCTCAGATGTTTCATAGATTACACAACTCAAACTGGAAATTCTGAAAAATACATCAAATATTTCCTCCTGGTCAAAAAAGCTCCTCTTGCTGCATCTATGACTCACGTGAGCAGACACACATCACACATGCCCACAAGGGCAGATCATAGGCAGGGCTGTGGACTTGTCAGTGGCAATGCTCTACAAGACCAGCAAGACATCTTACACACCGCTTGTACCTATCTTGTGGCTGCTGCCGAGTGCTGCAGCAGAGGCAGGAAGGACAGGCTCTGTGGGTAGAGCATGAAACACAAGAGCCAAAGCTGTGTGAGCATTTCTGGTGGCACCACGATAGCCCGTGGCACCACACAGACCTGAGAGCCCCAAACCAAACTCTGCACTGGGACACACCACTTGATGCAAGCTCATGCCTGGACTAGCCTGGCACAGCTACCTCAGCATCAGTGAGAAGCAGATGTGGTGACTCTAATCTAAGCAGCCAGAAATGAGTGGGTGTGATTTAAAATCATGACTTTCACTTTGCCGTCCTTCAGTTTGTGCTTCGTACAGCAGAGACCAGGGCAGCTTCTCTCAAGGCAGCGATTGTCCATGTACAAAGCAACATATCCAAGACAGCAGAAGGATCTTCTGCATTCTGGTAAATGGCAAATCTCCGTTTTCAAAGGAAAGAATGGTTTGGCAAAAGCATGAATCAGTTGCTAAACAGGATGCATTATGTTAATTTTTCAATTAAAAAAAAATTCATTCTGGTAAAGTGATTTTTTTTTGCATTAAACCATAACTATAATTAAAACAAATCAGCCTGAGAAGTAACCTTTAAACACTTAATTATTGCATGGAATATATATTATTGCCAATATTTCACTGAGATTAATGCTTTAGCATACAAAATATCCTACAGTGGCATGATGGCTGGTCTCTGAACTTAAAGTACAAAGTCAATTTCCTTTCATATAAGACTTCAGTAAATGTATTTACTTGAGAAGATAAGGGGACTGGCAGTGGTAATAAATTACTATAACAACACACTCAGCAAGACTATGGTACATAGCCTGCCAGAAGAAGCATCAGGCCCCTAAGTAGAAGATTAATGTTTAGTGAGATGGGGAGAAAACAACCATAGGTTGAAATATGAGAAGCAGTTTCAACACAAATGCCACGTGCTGGCCAAGTGTACTTTTTCCATTAATAAGACAGGTATCAGTCATTATTGATTGTTATTGTTCACCTGTCAACAAATATAAAGTGCATTCTGTGCTTACCTGTTAGGCCAATAAGCTTTATTTTCTTGAAACTGACACATTTCAGCTTAATCTTTCTATCAGAAATGTTCACCAAAGTGCTCACCCTTATTCTAGCCATTCAGCTTCATTGCTAAACCCTTAGCTTTAAAAAAACAGCAAAGAGATGAGCCCTCAAAAACCAGCCCTCAAACCCTGCTGACAACAGAACTTGTCATACATATATGCACACACAACTCTTTGAAAAACCTTCAAGTGGGACCCAGGTATTGCTGCCCTGTTTGTTCCTGGCCCCATCACTGTGGTGGGTGCCGCTGTGCACATTACCTGTTGCTGGAGGTGACGTCCTCAGCCTGACTGTGCTGCTTGATGGAGGAACAGTGGTGGGTTTGGTAGCAGCCAAAGTAGTTGCAATGCTCACAGTGGTCCTGATAGTTGGAGGGGCTTCAGAAGGACTTGTAACAGGAATGTTTTCCTCAGTGACTTTACCAGGCTTTGCAGTGGTGGGACGCACGGCTTCTGTGCTTTTCCCCGTGGTATGGCTGTGCTTAGTGGCACTGGGTGTCCGGGCCCTGTGGTCTTTCATGGTGCTGGCCTCACCTGGGGTGGGCCGGCGACCGGCCGGCATTGTCAGCACAGGAGGTGTCACTGTGGTCACCACCACTGCGGGGACAATGCTGCTGTGATTTGTTGTACTTGGTGTGGCACTAAGGGGTGCATCTGTTGGACCAGCCTGTGGAGCGACGCTGGCTGTGGAGAGCAGTGGTGTTGCCTTCCCAAAGCTGTCCCCTCGGGTGGTGGCATCTCTAGGCGAGGCAGTCTCTGTGACTGTCACGGGAGCGGACACAGACACAACGCGTCCACCAAGCAGCTCCATGGGTGCCGTAGGGAGAGGTGACGTGGTGGGAGTGAAGGTGGTGGTGCTTTTTTGGGGCTGGTGTGTGACACCGGGCCTGTTGGTCTCTCTGGGTGAGCTCCTGGCTGTGGCAGCTGTGGAGGGCACCTGCCTGACCACACTGGTAGCCACAGTGGTGCTTGCTGGAGCACTCTCGCTGGACTGCCAGATGGGTGAGGGTGATGAAAACACTGACAATAAAGATGCTAAGGAGTAAGATGGGGAGGGCAAGGAGGAAGTGGGCAAGGAGGACGACAGAGGAGGTGAAGATGCCATCACAGAAGGTGAGCGTGGCTCAGGTGATTCTGACAGCGTAAACAGATGAGTTGGTGGTGGTGTCGATGACAGCGAGTGCTGCAGTGATGACAGTGAGGAAGAGGCTGGAAATGCTGATGAAAGAGTGGATCTGCCAGTGGTCAACAATGCAGAGTCAGTGTTGAATAGAGTTGCATTTTCTATGCTGCCTGTAGAAGCAGATGTCAGTTTGGAAGGGTGCACCAGCAACGGCTCCGTAGATGGTTCAACAAAACCGCTACTGTTTGATGCATTGGTCTGCCTGTCATGAGCCACAGATGATTGTGAGGCATCAAAAGGGCTGGAAATTTCAGAAAAAAAGGTGGAACTTTCTGAGGAGTCAGCAGAGGTGCTGCTGTTGGAGATAGACAGGAGGGTCCTTTCTCCTCCTCTGGTATACGTGGTTGAAATGTACGTGCCATCTGTGTGAGAAACCGAGGCCCTTTTCTCAGCATCAATGCTACTGACTGGCTCATGGCTACCTGAAAAGTCTGGAGTAAAAGGACAAAAAATATTAGAAAGACAGATTAATATGAAAACATTTTGATGTCATATTAAAACTGCTTGCTAAATAAGATGTTCTTGTCTGTGTACCGGTCCATGATTTTCTAAAAGTTTCAAGCACCATTCAAGCATGGTTATGGGATTAGGAGTCTTAAGCACTCGGTAATTGATTCTAAAATGGTGAACCCTGACAGACATAAGACTCCCATGAAATGCGTAGGTATCCAAATCATTGCTCTTCACATATTGCTTTTCTAAAGTGATCAAGCTCTTAACATTCCGTGATATTTGTGGCAAGCTAAGCAGGAAAACCCAACTGTTCTCTTTATCACTCATAATTTACAAAACTCATATCCTCTCCCTCTTATCCTCCATCCCCATCTACAGAATAGCCATCTTGTTCAGTCAATTTGGTTTTAGACAAAGTGAACTTCATGCCTCTGCAGAATGAAATGATCATATTATGTGAATTTGCAACTTATCATGAACCCAGTGATTCAAAACTTTGCAGCCTAAGAAAAAAATTGGGTTTTTAGGAAAACCTAAATGAACAGCACATCAGGCTGCAAAAAAATCAGATTACTTAGCATAAAAGGTGCAATCAATCTTATAATACTGATTTCAGGATGTACATCTAAGTTCAGCCAATTTTTAAAAAATAAAAAAAATTATATTGAAAATTTGTCTTAATTCTTCAACTGACTTAGGTCATCATGAAACACTTCTGAAGACATCACCCAAAAGAAATCAGTTAGGATGCTAAAAAAAAAGTAATGCAACCATCAAAACAGAAGGGTTTATGGCTCCACTTCTGGAATAGTTATACATCTATGTGGGGTCTGGTTTTGAGTTCTTTGATGGAAACATCCCCCTGAGTGAACCCGCAGGTGGTAGCAAATGTAGTAAAGAACAAGAACTTTATGTACAACATACTAAAAATCAGAACAATGTGAATTCCCCCAAATGTTCACCAGGAGACCTCAACTTACTTGCGAGATCGTTTTGGAAAGCAGAGTAAGTGGGTATCTTGGCAGAACGCACAAAGACCGTCTCTGTCGCAAAGCCCGTGAAGCCCCTGCTGCTGGTGGAGGCATTGGCTGTCCTGTCCTGCTCCACCAGTGCTGGCTCAGACCCTGGCCCTGGAGAGCTGGAAGCTTCAGCATGGAAAGAAGAGCTCTCCATGCCACCGGCCAACGTGCCATCTGTCACTGACTGCAGCGTCCTCTCCTCAGCGCCCGCAGACATGGATGAACTGTACACGGGGTCTGTGATGGGGCTGGACATCTTCTCAGCACCTGAGCTGCTTAGGGAGTGATGGCTGCTGCCAGTTGCTGGAAAAGGATTGAAAAGCAGGCATCTGATTTTATCATCTCAGAGCAGACAGCACTGTCCAAATACTGAAGTACCATTGGAGTTATAGTGGTAGGTTTATGTTATTTATAATTATTACCCCAACCCAGACAGGCAGTTGATGTGTCCTACAGCAACAAGCTACATGTCTCAAGAATGAGACCCTTCTTGTTAAGCATCAGCAGCTGCAGATATACAACACCACTGGGCAGAACCACAACCACTTATAAAAGCTGCTCATGACACCTGCAACAGCTGTGTCATAGCAATCCTACAGAAGAGGGGGAGGGAGAGGCAATCAAACGCTACCCGAGAGTTCAGAAAAACTCACTGGAAGGTTCAGCAGCAGCTGAAAAGTAGGTGAAGACCTTGGATGAAAGGGTGACCTTGGGCTCTGGGGACCCTGCTTGGCCAGATGACACGTGTCTCACTTGAGGCCATGCCGTGGAGGATGGGACGGGGCCGGTGTGGTTGTCCCGAGCTGTGTCCAGCTGAGATGTAAGGGTTTCTTCTTTGGTGCTCCATGTGCTGTGGCTACCTGGGGCTTGAGATATCCCTCCCTTGTGGACAAAGAGCGTGGCTGAAGGTGAAGGCACTGAAACGCTTGGAGAAAATGCAGGCAGCAGCTTTGTTGGCAGCTCACTGAGTCCAGCACCACTCTGTGAAATATTACTCTGCTTCCCAGGCTCTGCTGCCAATGAGGACAGCAGGAGCGTGTCCAGGGTGCTGGTGGTGGCGGGAAAGGGAGTGGAGCTCCCTGTGGCACTGGAAGCTCCATGGGTGTCCAACACGGGCACTGTGCTGCTCTCCTCGCTGTGGGTAGCTGTCACCACACTGGGTGTGCTGGTGAGAGGCAGGCGTGCTCCCATTGCTGAGGTCTTGTCTGCTGAGAAAGAGCAAAGCAAAATGATTTATGCAAAATGATTTATGCACCCTAAACTATAAATAAGCATGTGTTCTCTCTTCCATCACCAACATCAGGCTGAGGGCACAGAGGGAATGTGGCAGAAAACCCAATCCTGGGAAAATGCTAACTGTGAAGGCACAGCTCTTTCCTGTGCTAGGAGGTGCTGCTCACTGTGTGGCACCCTGGAGAGGGCCACAGGAACAAGTTATGGGAGCACTTTTGGGTTTGCTTCCCTTTGGCACTGCTCCCAGTGCCACAGACCTGGGCACCAGACACCCACACTGTCACCTCTGCACCCACATTGAGTGAGGGGGGTGGGGTTACAGATCACACAAATCCCTGCTACTCAAAAGAAAGCATGGCAGGTTTGTATGGGATCAGTAAATACTGTCTTTGCACCCCAGGGTGGGAGTCAGGAATGACTGCTGCTGCTTCTGCTGGTATGAACACAGCCAATGGGGGAGTCTTGAAATTGTGCTGTCCCTGAAAACACAGCAGATCTCGAGGCCAGACAGCTCTGGAAGTAAGCCTGGCTTTTCCTGGTGGCTAAATGTAAGAACACATAATGTGTTTTTCTCTGGAAGTTGAAATTTTCTTCCAAAATGTCCAATGCTATCATCCAGCACCTTCTAGCATGCTCTCACTCTCCATGCAGGTGGGTGTCTGATGTGTGGTCAGAGCTCACCTGGGGAAGAGCTTTCTGAAGCAGATGGTGAGCCTGTGAGCAATGGGTTCACGGACGACAGTGTGGCACCTCTGCCACCACCACCCTGGGTTCCCAAAGAACCAAAAGAAGGGCCTGGAGAGCTGATGTTGTCAGTACCAGTGGTGGAAATCTCTGCTGTTTGGGCCAGTGTGGTGCTGGCTGGCAGAGACCTTAACGTCCTCCCTCCACCCTTGGTGCCTGTTGTGGAAACAGAGGTGCTGGTGGTGGGGAAATTGGTTCTTCTCTCTGTTGACAGGATGCTGAATGACACATGGCTGATTCCAGTAGCTAAAATATGATAAAGAAATAATACACATTTTTATACATATAAAACTAAAACCAAAAATAAGCTTTCTTCCAATAGCACCCAGAGGCAGCAAGTACACAAACACAAGTAGAAAATATGAGATGTCAATCTCCAAAGATGCAAATCCTTCCTACAAAAATTTGTCTTCTAAAAAAACAGTGTGACGCTGACAAAAGTGCTATTATATAAAAACTGTTGAAATACTAATGCTGTGCACTTGATTTCACCATTACGTGCCTGAGTGCACTCCATGCTGCTAGAACAAATATTGTGACGACGCAGAAAAGCCTGGAAATCAGTCCAGACAAGGCCCTACCCTGAGCAGTGTGAAGGTCTTAGAGAAACAGGATCAGGGGGATCAGACTCCTTCAGAACCACAGTGGGGGCTATGACCAAACAGCATCACAAAGGGCCCCAGAGACCACATTAAAGTTGCCTTAAATTTGTTAAGCTGGTTCAAATTCTGGGAAACAGCATGATCCAAGAAGTAGGAGAGAAGGTAGGAACTAAAGTCTGATCCCTGGGACCACAGGGACATGACCTAATCCTCCCCTTGCTTAGTTCTCTTGTCTGTAATATGGAGATAGCAACTGGAGATAGTAAAAAGGACTATGATTTGAAAGTTAATTATTTTTCTTGGCATAATGAAACTTCCCACACATGTGCCCTTTCTGTAAAAAATTTAAAGCACATTTTTTTTTGGTCAAGAAAGAGCTGAATAATTTCAGACAAAAAATCACACTGCATCCTTCCAAACAGTATATCCTACATAGCAGGAAAGAGTCAGACAAGCGCAAACTGGAGGAAGTTCTCCTTTAGCTTGTAAGAGAAATGATATTTCAATTCTAATATGAGCTCACCTGGGGAAGGACCTTCTGAAGGAGAGTGAGAGTGTGTTAGGGAAGACTCTGCCACCTCAGTGAAATCTGTCATTCCTGTGGAGCCCTGAGCTCGGGAGGTGTCTCTCACAGAAGATGTGGACAAGGACTGGGTTGTGCCCAAGGTCCTGTACGTGGCACTGCTGGACGTGGAGGCCTTGGCTGCTGTCCAGTGGCTGCTGCCCGAGGCAGACCTGGGCGGCCTCCCAGCACTGCTGGACGTGGCTGAAATGGGAGTGTTGGCTGCAGAGGAAGTGAGGGAAGTTTTCTCTGCCACTGGTTTGTGGCTGCTTCTGACACCTAGGATGCAATAAAGCCAGGTTTGATTTATGCACACAGCGCTATACATATGGCTGTTTGCTCAGCACCCGTTTCCACACTGCCCACTGAGAAACTGAAGGTGTTTCTCTGGGAGGAAGTGAATCTCTTAAGCACAGGCACATGTGCCTTACAAAAAGCCATGAAAAATCTCAAACCCACGTCCTGCAGACCAGCCTGCATGACAGATACAGCACCAGGTGACAGCTGCAAAACCCCAGAAGCGTCTCTGGCAGGGAAAGTGTGTGCATGTATTTTTTATGAATATTCTTCCCAGGACAGGAGTTTCATTAGTAACGAGGCTGTCAATGTTTTCCACTTTTTCACACGAAAGATGAGCTCCACTCTCCCCCTTCCCACCCGCCCCACCAGCTCAGTGCAGTCAGTAATAAAAAACTCCATGTATCCAGTAATGACTGGTGACCACATCTGACAAAAATAGTGCAGAGATGTGACATCTCACCCAGCCCCAGGACAGACAGCTTTCAGACTAACAAACTTACCTTGGAAAGGACCTTCAGAGGCAGAGTGGGAGCTTGTGAGCAAGGGATCCCCAGGAGGGCCTGGGAGATCAGTGGCTTCCCCTGAGCTGTTGGGATGAGGTGTCCCAGTGCTCAAGGAAGAGGAGGATCTGCCCAAAGAGCCTGTGGGGCTGGTGCTGGTGGCAGAGCTCCTTGTCAGCCCAGCTGTGTGGCCATTTTCTGGGGACATCCGTGTCCCCACTGCCACGCTGGACATGTCAGCACCCTGGACGTCCAAGTGCAGCGTCGCCTCTTCTGCACCTGGGATGCTCTTGGGGGGTTCATAATTGCTGCTAAAAGCTGAAAAAGAAGAGAAAGACAAAACTGCATAAACATAAATAAAAACTGCTGGGTAGGTTTCATCCCACTATCAGTAGATGTGGACAATGTATGTGGGAATATTCAAAACGGAAATATTTAGTACTGGGAAATCATTAAGACAGGGAGAAAAGTGGTCTCTACATAGGAACTGCTGAAGTTATTGCTTGCAAAATTGAACTGGAAGTTTTCAAGGAAAATCTATCCTCCCCTTCCAACAAGAATAATATTTATCCATACTTTCATTTCTGTGAAATGTTTTTAAATGTACAGAATGTGCCAAATAAAATATTATTCCTCCTTTCTTTAAAATGAAAAGGATGTATTTTGTTAATAAAGAGTCCTTAAATAAGTGTTCTGAGGTATACAGCTATCTATCAAAACTCACTTGTGGAAGCACTTTCTGAAGCAGATGACAAGCCTGTGAGCAATGGGTCTGTGGCACTTCTGTCTCCATCACCCTGGACACTCACAGACATCCCAGGGGTCTGGCTCTGGGCTGAAGAGCTGGTGATTTCAGTCCCAGAGGTGGAAATTTCTGCCATGGTGACCAGCCTGGTGCTGGCTGGCAGAGACCTTAATGTCCTCCCTCCACTCTTGGTGGCTGCTGTGGAAATGGAGGTGCTGGTGGTGGGGAAATCCGAACCGAACCTCTCTGTAGCTGAGTTGTTGGATGGCTGGTAGCTGCTTCCAATGGCTAAGGTACAATAAAAAGAAAATGGATTTATACATATGAAATTATAAACAGATGGATCCATTTTCTTCCCAGATGCTTACGGTGCACATACAGATACTAAGCACAGGAAGTTTTCAATCTGGACAAAGTGCTCTTTTGGAAAGGCACGGCTCCCCTCGCTGCAGGAAGACCTCGCACAAACCCCAGGGCTTGCTGCCAGGTTTTGTGAGAGTGGCGTGGCCCAGACAGCAGGAAACCCCACAGGACAAGAACTGCAGGGATTCGCCTTTAAATCCCACCTTTGCTCTAATGTTGTTGGAAATAGGCTCAGGCTTTTTTTTTGTGGCTTGAGCACAGCATCAGATAGCAAGGGGAGGAAAGCTAAGCACAGCCACGTTCCCATACGAGCCTGCAGCTCACTACACATCCCAGGGCTTAGTGGGGCACTGTCCTTCAGATACTGGATCTCAGGTTCCCTGCAGCCCCAGTGAGGCTCCCAGCAGCTGTGACAGAGAGAAGGGATATGTCAGTGTGAGAACCCTGGAGAGGTGCTTGCTCCTGAAAAGCCCTGGACACAGGATAAGGATTCGGCAGCACGGAGGTTTTCAGTGTTCATGTGGAGTTGGGCAGAGTCTCTGTTTTTGGGAACTCCAGAAATTGGCTGCTGCAGAGCAAGCAACGGGAAGCCATGGAGCCCAGGGATCTCAGGTTTGCTGCCCTGAGCAAGTTGTTAAGCACAGGCATCTCACCCTGTCTAGCTGAGGGCAAACCCACCCCGTGTGGCCACAAGTGTGGGTTCCCAACCTCCCGCCCCACTCGGTCACCACTTGGGCACAGGTCAGATGGGCTCAGAACTGCCCTTGCTCTGCAGCTGGCACTGGCCCAGTGAAGATATTTCACAGCTGCAGGCATCCACCCTGCAGAAAACACCGTGATAACATCCAAAGAACTTTATTATTTTTTTTTTAAGTGGAAAATGCTGGGGGCTTGGATCAAATTATTTTTTCCATTGCTTTTTCCTGCTTTCAGCAGGGAATTTCAACTAACCATCCAAATAATAAAAAACAGAGTGCATGCAAAACAGAGCATCTTCTCTGCTTCAAGAAATCAAATACTATACAAATGGCTTTTTAAAACTATGAAACAAAGGTCAGCAAAGCTCACCTCCGAAAGCGTTGTCCGTGGGAGGTGATGCTGTCAGCAAAGGGCTGGTGGAGTTCCCCGTGACACCCTTGGGGTGTAGCATGCTGTGCTCTGCACCAGTCTGGGTACTTGAAGATTGGGAGGAGGCCTGGGGCTGCCCCAGGGAGCCAGGGAGGGCAGTGCTGGGGCTGCTCCTCGAGGGGCTGGGTGAAGCAGCTGCAGTGCCCATGGCGAGGCTGCTGCCCAGCTCCGTGCCCACCAAGCCGCTCACCGGTTGAGAGAGGCTGTCAGTGCCTGCAAGGCAATGGGGGAAAGCAGATGAGAGCCCAGAGATGGGCTTGGCTGCCCTCACACCATTCCATACAGCCACCCTTCCCTGCCCCTCAGCCCCCCTGTCTGTGCTGTGCCTACAGAAACTTTGTGTCTGGAAGCTGCACCAAGTAATTCATAATTCTGAATACCAGGAGAAGCCACATGGATTCTTCTCTCCACCCTTGTGCATAAAGCAAGCCAGAAAACTGCCCTGAGTGCATGGTAAGGATGGAGAGCTGGATCCACAAAGTTCTACAACACAGAAGAACCAGGCTTAACCAATGCTGGCTGCTCTGGGGAACAGCATTCACCCTGTTCCCAGGGGTTGGAACACTTTCCCAGTGTTCCAAGGCTGAACTGGGATGGCTCACCTGGGTGATGAGACTCTGAAGAGGAAGGTAGCAGCACTGTCCTCACGCTGTGGTTAAACCCTGACACGTTCCAGACCCCAGGGTGCCCTCCCTGCGTCCCCTCAGCCAAATCGGTGCCGACGGCTTCCGAGCCTGGTGGTGTCCCTTCAGCAGCTGCAGGGGTGTTGGGAGAAGCCAGAGCCCTCTTGCCTCTCCCCTGCCTGCCTGCAGCATGGTGATGGCTTCCAGGGTCTGCAAAGCAACAGAGAGAGGGTCAAGTTCACCTGGAAAAGTCCTTTTGCCAGCTGGGCGGCAGCAGCATCACCTGCAGTGGTACCCAGCCCTACCACATGCAATTGGAAGGGTCACAGCTGCATCCCTCATGTTTCCTCTGTTTAACAGAGCACAGTTTAACTGCGGGAGAGATTGATGGGAACAGAGGGTTTCTGTCGCCAAAAAAATAATGGCATTTTAAACATTGTCTGCATTTGTACATGGCAAAAGAAACAGATTTTTTTTAGAGACATGAAAAATGCAAAAGGCAGTAAGGAGCTGGTGCCAGAACAGCCCACAGCTGGCAGCCTGGGCATGCCAGCTCCACATTCTAGTCCCTAAGCAGAAAAAAACAAGGAATAAAAAATTGAAGAAAACCTCTATGCTTATATCTTATTTCAGCTGGGGATATTAAGAAAAAAACTGAGATGGAGACAAGGCAATCAGCACAGCTTTGTCTTGCTGCTGTAAGAAACAGACCTTGATTTAAGTACATGCTTAAAGAGTACACTGGTTTACTTATGACTGAAGATCATGGACAAGCCCAAAAGTAAGTGTTCACTTGCAGGATTTCCTTGTAAGGACCGCAGCTGCAAATCATCATCACAGCTGGTCAGGTATCCTTAAACCAACTCCTTATAACCTAGGCTGGGCTTGCAATGGGGTTCCTGCTGGGAGAAGTTGTGGGGACGCCCAGGGGTCTCTGCTCTTTGCACAGCCCCTGAGCTCAGTGGATGGGCAGGACTCCCTGGGCACTGCTGGGCGGTAAAAAACAGTGGCAGCTCCTGAGAATCATCCTCGTTGTAATGTTAAAAAACAAAGCCCAGCTCTCCTGAGATTGGATTTCTCTCAAAAATCTGCAATTTTAGCTGTGGGGCAGGAATACGTCCAGCTAACAGGGACTCTCACATCCAGAACTCACCAGGAGGATGGCTGTGGGTGAGCAGGTGGGTCACTGTCCCAGATGATGGGTTCTCTGGGGATCCTGCTGCTGGAGGGGAGATCCTGCTTGCTGCTGGCACTGCCCCGTGCCTGCCAGGCAGCAATGCCCACTCCCTGCTCCCAGCCAGCATCGTCACCAGCTCCACAGGAGCACCAGGAGTCCTTGTCTCTGTGCTTGAACTTCTCTCCTGATCACTGCTTTCAATGACTAAAAGAAAAGACAAGGAAAAAACTTAGATCCCATCAGCACTGATGTGCAGGCTCAGCTCACTGCAGTAACACCAAGGCCAAGTTCTGAGCTCATTTACTTACCTTAGAGAAAAATTTTGCATAATCAAAACACAGACATGAAATTTATTTTTGGATTTGCACCAGTGGTAACTAGATTGGTCTGTGGGACCAAATACCAAAACCCACCTCTGTGCAAAAGACCATTTCAGCACCCTCAGGGTTTTTTTTGTGTTAGGAGAAATAAATTTTGAAAGGAGAAAAAAATAAAAGTCTTAAACAAATAACTGATTGAAATACTCGCAGTGTAGAGTCCTTGGGATCAGAGTGAAGGCCTCTGGGGCTGACAGCCCAGCACAGCCCATGTGCCCCATTCTGAATGTAAGATGGAAGGAGAGAGGGCCCCAAAGCTCTACCCCTCTCTCCACTTGGGCAGTGCTTGCTGGACATCTGACCTCAATTCCCATCACCTCCAGAGAGCTGGCATGAAGCTGGCTGAGACCTGCAGGGCCATCAGGAGGGTCAGCACAGCCCATCCATGAGGCACTGGGGACAGAGAGCATGTATGGAGTGGATTACACAGCACACCCAGGTGCCCAAGCACCCCAAGGAGATGAAGCATTTTGGTATTTCTAAAACTAATGTCTACCAGAATATAACAAACAAGATGAAGATTGTGCATGAGTGGTGGTCCAGGGAATCGGGGGTTTTCATCTTATGGTACCACACAGGGCTGTGAGGATTTCCCTGCATTTAAGTTCGTACAAAAGCCAGCAGCCTCCATCTATGTTACAGTCCCAAGGCTTGGCTGCTCCTGCAGCCTCAGATGACCCTCAAAGCCCACAACAAATCAAAGCAAGTCCAGATCTGAAAGGGTATAGTCCCCATTTTGTCCATCTTCCTTGCCACCAAAATGCAGTCTCTGTCATGCACATGGCATCCCCAGGCAGCAGCTGAAGGCAGTCAGTCTCTGCCCAAAAGCTCTGATTCTGAAGGTTTAACCTGTTCCAGGCCTCCAAACATTTCCTGTAAGAAAATTGTGTGTTCAAGAGAAACACCTATGGGACACTTCCTCCTTGTCTGCTATGTCTCTTTTGCAGTTGCTGTACCTGCCACAACAGAGGTGGCAATTTCAGAAGTGGTGTCCTCTGTCCATCTGCAACAGCTTCAGTGGGAACTCACCAGAAAACAGGAGGGTAGGTAGGACAGTCTGTATTTTAGCCTGGCAGTCTAAGCCCCATGTGGGCCAAGGAGACAAGAGCTGTGGTGGAGCAGAGCCCCCAGAGCACCTTTACTGGCAGCCCTCACAGTGGCTGTGATGCTGAGCAGCCACTGCCACCAGAACCCACTGTGAGCCACCTCCTGTCCCATGGGACAAGCTTCTGGTCCTCACCAGTTGGACAAGGGGATGGGAAATGGCAGGGGACGCTTGCTGTGCTCATTTGCAAGCCAATACCCAGCCTGTAATTGTAGCCCACAAGTCCATTTATAGCAGCCCCGAAAAATGTGGCTGTGCTGGAGGGCAGTGCACTGAATTTCTCTCCATCCCCCCCTCACTAAAAGCTTTCAGCTGTGTGGCCCGTGCTGACTGGAAAGCCTGTGGCCAGCTTTGCTGCATGGAGAGAAGGCAAAGCAGCAGATGCTTAAAGAAACCCTTAGGGTATGAGGATAGACAGAGGAAAATCTGCTTTCTCAGGTTGCCAACTCATTTGTCAACAAGGGCTCTGGACAGGCAGGCTAAAAGATACAGCATGACACTGCTGCAGGCATTTCATTGCCACTTCTTACAAAGTAACCCTGGAAATGCCAGCAAGCAGTGCCTTCAGCTGTGCTCCTTGATTGAATGAGACAAGTTCAAAAGTAAAACACTGCTGTTTGCTTATCTGGTGGTTGTTTGCCCTGCAAATCCACCTCAGAGTTCTCTCTATCCTCTTTTGGCTCTGCAGAGCTGCTGGGAATAAACTGAAGCAAAACCCTTCCCCTTATTGTGGGTGCCAGCAAACCTGGCTTTGAGCGCAGCCAGGCAGTGGAGGGCCTGATTAAGAAGGCTTTTATTTATTTACACAGGCTTTTTAGAGTCATCTGGCATTTTTAACTCTGCCCTGCAAGGTATACCAGGTTCTGCTGGAGGGAGGAAAACCTTGTGCTAGCATGGCTCAGCTCCCCAGATTAGTGGGTGCAGAGCATAAGCTACGCTGGAAAATGCAACCCATAGCATGTAGTAAGGAAACCCAAAAAGGCCGTGTTGTTCCACAAAGTAGACATGAAATCTCACATCCATCAAGCCTGCCAGAAGTACAAGATAACAACAATATCCTCTTTGATTTGCCTGCAGAAATTAAGGAGATGACCCTCCTCTGGAGTGGATGGACCAGATCAAACTTCTTCCAAAAAAATCCTCACGGGACCATCTGGCCTCCCCTGATGCATTAAAGGCTTAAAGCAGAGTGGCCCTTTAGCTGAGGTACTGATCTGTCACTAACAATTTTGTCACATCCTAAGCTGCCAACAGCTTTGCATGGTTCAACTCCACATAACAACAGCCACTGAGAAATATTTGACTTCCAGCACAAAACCCTGCCACCCACTGGATTGGTGTTTTCCTTCCCAGTTAAAACTAGCAGTGATGCTCACCAGACAGGTCGAGGCTCGGAGTTACTTTTTCTTTGCAAGCATAACAAGTCCATGGCTTGCTGTGAGCTGAGTTATATAGCACAGCCAGGACAAACAGATCAAGTTCCAGCTGATTTCTCAAGGCTTTGGGCTTGCCCCTGGCAGCCCAGTTGGATATCCACCTTGTGAGACTCCTGAGAAGTGTCTTTTGGGCCAACAATTTTCTGTCTCCATCCTTGACACAGCACAGGCATTGCCCTGTTTCAGAGATGGCTGCTGCCAAGGCAGCGTGTAGGTGATGTTCACAACTCAGCCACGGGTCAGCACAACACAAAAAAGCACGATAATGCAAGTTTTCTGCAGTCTGAGATTGCACACGGACATCTTAGGGCAGGGAGGGAGGAGGGATGTATCCTGCTAATGCCAGGAGAGCAGCATCCCCACAGGCAGCCTTTCTCAGGAGATTCCAGCCAGCCAAGGCACTCCACAAGCTATCCCAGCCTCACTGCTCCCCTGCAGATGGGACTTTTTTTTCCCCTCGAGGGGCAGAAAAATACTTTCTTGACTGGAGAACACACATTTAATCTGAGTTCGCACAGAAGGAAAGCCAAGAGCAGTCGATTGGCTGTCCAGGGCGGCCCTTCACCCGGAGCAGTCCCTCCCCGGGAGGGTGGGCATTCCCTGGGGAGCATTCCCGGTAGGATGGGAATGGAACGCCCATGCAGCGCTTGCTTTGCCAGGGCTGCGCGCCACCCCGGGAGCATCGCATGGCGAGCGGAGCGTGGAGCTAAAGCAGCCTCCTCCCGAAGACAGGCAGTTGAGTTATAAACCCCGCATCTGTTAACGTTGCATAACCTCAACATCATCCGAGGCTCGCGGAGGGGAGAAAAAAACTCATCTCGACTTAGAAAGCTGCTCGCTGGCTGTAGGAAAAGGTTAGGAAGAGAGGCACGGGAGAAGGAGCGGGAGCAGGGCCGGGGCAGCGGCGGCTGGGGGCGGCTCCGGTCCCTGCCGGGGCCGGGCTCCGGGCTCTGTTTTGAACGGCTGCTGCGGATGTCGGGATCATGGGTGGAGGCCGCTTAGGAGCCAAGTGAGTTTGTGCGAACAAAAGCTAAAGCCCTAAATCTGGACCGTCCAGGGCTCTCTGGGATTTTCGATTTCCTTCCTTGTTCTTGCTCTGAAAGAAGAAGTTCANTTCATACTTGAGATGGGTCAGTTGAGCGTAAACATGCTGATAATACTGCTTGGGGAAGGTCCCTCGTGTGTACTAAGTGCGGGAAAAATGCAAGAGGTTTTTAACCACATGCAGTCAACCCTGTTCTGCTAATTTTTATTTTATTTTTTGTATCAACACAAGGAATTATTCCATCTGGATTAAGAAAGGTGGCAAGAGAGGGTGTATAGAGAAGAGAGGAGGTGCAGAAGCCTTGCCAGAGCCTCTCACCCTTTTGTGAGGCTTGGTTTGGACATTCTCTGGCAGTGTCTCGCTCTGGTCCTGTTCCTCGTCCTCTCCCCTGGCCCTCAGGCAGAGCAGGACAGCAATCACAGGACCTTCAGTGGTTTAAACCATAACAGAAGGATTTACGAAGGCAACAAAGGTTTTAAAGTGCTTTAATATGCCAGCTCAAGAAAAGTGATGGGGGGTTAATGGCAGCAGCAGCCCCTGCAAGCTCTGAATGCCAAGGTCCACATGGCCAATGCCTGCCTGGCCACTTCCAGTGATGGGCGCCCACGGGGCTGGAGACATCAGACACTCCAGTGCCACACCAGTGCCACGCCATGGCACCTTGCTTGCAGTTCTGCCTTATGACACAAAAACAGTCTGCACTTCCACACCACCTCCCCTCCAGGACCTGTAAAACCTCGGAGGATGCTAAAGACCATTTTTGCTTCCTACACTTTTTTTTTCACCATGCCAGAGCTTGATACTCAGAGATGCCATTAGAGGGAAAAAAAATAAAAAAAAGGATCCAATTACTGCTCTTAAAAGCAGTACCCTAAAGCAAGGAAACAGGTTCTCCAAAATATAGAGTACACAGAAATCTGTGATCCTTTCCAAAAGCACGAGATATGTGGGTCTATGGAGTGCCCACAACTGGGATAAAACCTGCACAGTGCAGGGACAGGATATTGTTCTGCTTATCAAGAGGTTTACAGCCTCTTAGTTTTGGTGTCCTAAACATTTCCTTGGGGAGGTGCAGACTCCCAGATCACCAGCTCAAGCCCATGAAATCCTAAGCTTCTTACTCATCTTTCTAGGGCAGTTTGGTTCAATCCACAGATCCCTGAGACCACACGGATCCATGGGACCACCTGTGCTGCCTGAAAACCACCAGCCCAGGACTCAGGGTAGCTCCTCGAACATCTTTTCGTAAACTTTTGGTTTTAAACAGCTTTTAGCAACTGAATTTTAAAAAAAAGTCCTGGTTTATCATCAAATATTTGAAGAACACATTTATATAAAGATCCACTTTTAACAGGGCTAAGCCATGTCCTACCATACTGATAAAAAACCTGTAACCATGCTGCAGTAAAATCTCAATTTATCCATCCATCCAGTGGAGACTGAACCTCCAGAGCCCCAGGCCCCATGTCCTGACAGCCTTTCTTGAGCAGAAAACCAAGCTCAGCCCTCCTTTCTTGCTTGACAGCTCATTTATATTCTGCCCTAGAAGCGTCCCTCCAGCATTAATGTGGGAAAAGCCCCCACAGGCGCAGGGCAGAATGAAGGCAGCACCAGCTGACAGCTCCCAGAAGCACCTATCAAAGGGATTTCTTTCTTACTGCTTTTAGTAAACATCAATAAAACTAAGCCAAAATAAATCTCTTTAACTGCACAGCTCTCTGAGCACTCACACCTCCTTCTCCATCCCCTCTCCCGAAACCCTACAATGCTGGACTGTCCCCAGCTACCCTGCCTGCACCACAGATCCCAAATGCTAAATCCCAGCATCAGCCAATTCACTTCTAAACCCCCTCAGGCTTTTCTATAATGTCCTGCAGAAATATTACAGAAAATATCACCCATGCATTGCTTCTCCTTCCTTTTGCTGGGGTTTTTTAAGTCCCCTGGAAGCTTTTCTAGTCGGGAAGGCAACGTTGCCCTCACCAGCACTCACGAGGCTAGAGCAAAAGCCACACAGGGACCCATCCTGGTGTCACTAACTTCTGCTCCCATCCGAGGGCAGTGCTGCTGGAGACTATCAGACGGCTTGGGGAGGAAGTCTCCTGGCAGGACTCCACCAAAGTGGAGTTGCTAGGTCACTGGAACAATAAAAAGGCAAGAAAAAACATCCTGGCTGCAAAAAAGATGGGGGAAAAGAAAAAAAGAAACATCCATGGTGGTGTGTACAGTGCTGGTGAAGTAGAAAGAAACAGGCTGGTGAGGCTGGAGGGAGCAGGACCATGCTGCTGTCAGCTTCTGCAAGCACACAGCTTCATTTCTAACATGGCTCTTTCTCCACAGCTCTGACACAAACAGCTCCAGAAACCTGGCATTTGTCTGCAAGGTTTGCAGCTTGTGAAGATCTCACAGGGGTCAGTATTTCCAGGCAGCAAGCTCGCTGCTGTTATGGAGAGATTCACTGCACCTTGCCTGTCAGCCAGGCACCCATGGTCCACCCAGGCTTTCACCCCCCAGCAGCTGCCCACGTTCATTTAAACTGGCAATATAAGAAACCGGCCCCCAAGCAAGGCTGCGTTTGGTGATAAGGGCTGAGCACTGCACAGACCTGGGGCTTGGGCTCTCCTGTAAAGAAAGGTGCTAGAGGCTTAGAACCTGCAGGATGAAATTTTGCTCTCTGAAAAGTCTAATTTCCGGGCCAGAAGGGAGCATTAGCTCATTCTGTGTGACCTCATGATAACCAAAGCCATTCCATGTAGCTTATTTACTCCCAGTATAAGTTCAGTGACTTGTATTTGACTTGAACAGATCTTGCAGGGGAAAAAACACCCAAATTATTGGTATTTGTGATTACCTGGGTTTTTACTCAAAACCACAAGGACTATGGGCTGAAGCACAGATTTTTCTGCATGAAACCTCAGTGCCTATCAAAAAGCGCTGCCAGGCGGTAACAAAGCAGATGTGTGGCAAAAGATCTGCCTCAGGGGCTGAGGACTCGGCCCTTTGCAGATCCTGGTGAAAACAAGATCATATTTTCACATCCCACTCTGGAAACAAAACCACAAGGCCCTCCTCCAAAGCAGTCTGAGCCCAGGAGCTGCTTCCCACACCCAGGAAGGGGCAATAAATTCTGGGAAGATGGAGGAAGGAGTAGGAAAAGGGTGCTGCAATGCTGAGAGGTGAGGCTGGGAGCAGCCAGGGGCTGCCATGAGTCCCTGGGGCCAAGCCAGCCGCTCACTGATGCAGGTGGGCTTTGGTGCAGGTGTCTTGACCAGAGCCCCACTCCAGTGATGCACTCAAGAAGAGCTCCCCAGGGAACTGTTCCCCGTGCTTAACATCAAGAACACGCCAAAGAGCTTTGCTGGCTGGCAGTCACACCAGGGATGATGACCAGCCTGGGAATTGAGCAACTTCTCAAGGACATTGTGGAGATGAGAAAGATAAGGAGCCCTCTTGCATGCAGGAAAATCATCAGGTGCCAGGTGGTAGAAGCCATTTGGTGACATGCAGGTGCAAGGCTTGGTGGATTCTTCTCTCCAGGTAGACCAGCAAAATGCAACCCCATCCCAGGGGAAAAGTGAAGGCAGCCCAAGCCTGACACCCAGATGAAGGTGGGATGCAGGACATGATGTCACGGCAGCAGGAACCATGGATACTCTCATGGCTCCTACGCTTTCAGCAAGGGACAGCGAGACTTGTGAAGGGATGGAGAAAAAGGCAAACAGGCAAAAAAATAAAGCAGCTTAAAGAGAAATGGATCCCCAGAAGAGATAAGGGCCCCCACCTCCCTTCCCCCATCTGCTGCGAAAGGATGGTGATGTAAATCGCATTTCCTAGATGACACCGCGCCGATCTGCCGCCGGAAGCAGCGGTGGCAGAGCTCAGGATGGCGCCGGACCTCCTTCTTCCAGGGGATGAGCCAGGTCTTTCCCGCTGGCTCTGGCAGACCGGTCACCGCTGACAAGCAGAGGAGCAGCACTGCCCGGGGGCAGCTGGAACAGAGGAGAGGTCCAGCCCGACACCCGGCACCCCTCTGCCGCTGCCTCTGCGCTCACACGTTTCCTTTCTGAGAACGGGGGGAAGGGATTTACCACTTCCAGTGCCTTTCTGCACAGGTTTCGGGGAGGTTGAAAAACAGACACCTTCTTTCAGATGTAGCCAGCAGTGGGAATGGGTGCCGGAAGGGCAGGACTGGGCTGTCACCCTCTGAATGGCACTGAGGGCTCAGAGGAAGTCGTGGTCGGGTCACACCTACCTCCGCGTGTGGTCAGCAAGGCAGCGCAGGGGACGGAGGGGACAGAAATCTGTGCCCAAAACCTACCTGCCCACACAAAGACACAGATTACCCAGCACAGAGCCACCACACATCAACTGCCTTGGCACATCCGTGCCATCAAGTGACCACCAACTTCAGTCTTAACCCAGCGTGTGACACAGCTTATCCAACACCCTACAGTCTCCAGGTGTACCAGCCCTTTGCAGGACAGGATTATGAGGATCTCTGCATGCTGCGGACTGTCCTCAGAGGTCACAAAATGGCTGTTACTCCCATTCCCCAATTTAAAAGCCTGCTGGTTCATTTAGCTTTCTTCATGCATCATATTTGCTACCTGTTCCTAAGAAGAGACCATCTTCATGATTTTCTGCATTCTCTGATTATGTTTCCCTCCTAAGAAACCCTTTCAAAGGGCCTTTATCTGCAGGGTTGGCTGACGGTCTAATACTGCATCCCAATTCTGCATTTGCTGAAAGAGCTGATAATGTCCTAAAAAGAATTAACATTTAGATGTTAGTCCTGTAACCAAATCTGAATCAAACAATGATGACTGTTCAAATGTCTAAAGCTACTCAGGGGTATTTTCATTTAAGCCCTACCAAGCTTGTACCAGGAGTGAGGAGGTTTCTAAAGATGCCTTTGTGAGCACCAGCCACTGAAACCCTTCTCCTTGTCCCTCCAGACACAGATACAATTATACCCAGCTCCAGCACAAAGATAAAGGCTGAGTTACAAGAGCAGCATTATGCTCCACAATCAGGGTCCTTGATTCCAACTGACAAGGAACGCAAATCATGCGCAGTTGGTCTGCGGATGCTTCCACTCCTGGAAATCATTCCCATCTCAGGACAGAAACGAGTTCAATAGACAGGGTTACCTTTTGCGTTTCCTCCCCAGATTGCTAAATTACCTTGTCAGTTTGTGAGATCTTACAAATAATGCAGGGTCAAACCTGGCCAACACTTGTCTAGGATATTTCTTTGCAGAAGGTTTAACTACCACCTTCTACAGTTTCCCTGATAGGAAAGTGTTTTCTTACCTATAGTGGCATGGATGTAGCAGGACAGAGAGGCAGTGAAACCCTTCTCATTTTTAAAAGTGGTATATTTATCTACCATTCTGGGCGATCCTGCAGGGGAGATATATCAAGATCCATTGGGCAATGTCATGAGATCTCTTACAGACCTGCCTTTTGCTTTCAAAGAGCACTCAAAACCAAAGCCAAATGAAAAACCCCACAAACATGCCAACTCCCACATCAACCCCCCCAATTTATGCGTACTCCAGAAAGTGCTGTCCTCCCCCAAAACAGATCCTGACACCCTGGGTGGGTGGGCAGGCAGCAGTACCCTCCTGCTAGGCTATCAGAGAAGGTATCTTTTGGATAATATATTAAAGCCAAACTTAGTGTGATTCATCCCCTCTTCAGCAAAGTTCACCAGAGCATGATGTTTCACATCAGTCCTCAGGGCTTAAGAGATTTTCCACAAGAGGAAGGGTGTTAACACCAGCATCCTAACAAGCAGTGACGTGAATAATAGTTCTCCATAGATCTAAATTCCTCTTGTCACTCCAGAGGCACTAGCGCCTTTTAGCATGCTCTTCAAGGAAAAAGAGAGCCCTCCTTCGCTACTGGTAACCAAAGAAGCCTGTCCATCAGTCCAAAATGCCTGCACAGAGTTTCTCCCATGCTCTGGAGATCTCACAGGAACCTAAGGGTGGTTCTGGTAGCAGAAATTACCGCAGTGTTTGCCTGGTTATAGAGGCGAGAGGTCAGACTGATCCTGTAACAGCCTTCAAAACCTCTGCCACCACAGCGTGCTGAAAATGCTGAGAAAAAACGCCCTAAATGTGTGTGTGCAACTCGATGTCTTCTGGGAAATGCAGCCTGGGCTGTACCCCGGGGACAACAGCTAACCCTGCTGACTTAACCCTTTGTGCACAGTTTGCTTGCCTTTCTATCAAACCCCTTAAAAACCCTCCTCACTCCTTTCCCACCGATTTCATCTCAGAGTTAAAAAGAAAAGGTTATTTTCTCCCAAACTTCAGTAGCAAGAGCCTTGTTGCCATCAAACCACTGTGTAAAAGGGTCCCTCAAATATCTCCATGTTTACCTTGGCAGAAGAACTGCAAAGGTCACGGCACTTCCAGAGGACTTTTTCCAAGCACCAAATTGAAAGCCCAAGATGGGGTGTCCACACAGCAAGGCAAAGGAAAGGATCTGCAGCATTTGGTCACAGTGCAAGTGACACGATCACCCTCAGCCAGACCACAGTCAGAATGCTGCAGAAGCCATTTTAAAAGTCCTCCTAGCTTTGTGTCCATGCAAAGAGTGAAAAGGCAGATGGAGTTTGTTTTTCCCGGTGGAGAGCCAATCCACCAAGGTCAATGCTCTCGCACAAGGTATTCGGGCAGCTGGACAGAGAGCAACTGGGTTTGCCCTCGGCATTCCTGCTGCGTTCCCTTGCACATCTCTGTGTTTCCTCTCTTCCCCTAGCAAAGCAGGACAGTGCAGAGGGTTGCACTTCTGCAGATGCAGGGGCAGAGCCCTGCCAAGCAGGGGTGCCTGAAACAACCCTTCTGTCTGGACCCAAAACTTCTGGAGACCAGCTTTGAGTGGTATTTTTAAATGCGCCCAACCTGGGCTTCTTCTGTGACTCCCAGCTTTGCAGCTAATGTTTGCCAGGCTTTTTTATCTACCACCTCAGCAGCCAGATGCTCATTTTCTACCCCTCTAAGTGAATCTCCTGTAATGACAACTCCAGGAGTTGGGGTTTTAAGGAAAGACAGCCAAATCTTACGAGGCTCTTGACACAGATCCTGACTTTTGGCAGCAGTGCTCCCTCGCCCACAGCTGAGATGCTGACTGCAGCTTGGGAGATGCTTAAGTAACCAACTGCAAACCTACTTATCAAATGATTCCAAGTCAAGGGCACAGCAGATGCAAAAGCAGATATAACCCTCCTCAACAGCCCTGCCTGCACAGAGGACAGAAAGCTGGAAATAGCTCCATTCAAAGCCACATAGGGATGGGGGCAGCAGCTCAGGGCCAGCAACAGTTTGTAGGTTATTGCACCCTGGTTTTGCATTTCAGGCACTCCTTAAATAATACTTTTATGTCTCATGCATTTGACACTGGTTTCTGAAGGGATGAAGCTCCTGAGACAGCTTTGTTTGGTATTACTCACAGAGTAACTTTTTCAAGTGTCTTTCTCTTCCATGGGCTCTGGCAGCTCTAAAATCGAGCCTCTTTCTCCCCTGGTTTTATACTGCCAGGCTTTTGACTCTAGTGAGTGGAAACCTTGCATCATTTTACCTTCCTCCAGCTGATCTCTGTGCTCACTCTGGTTCTGCCTGCCCCTTCTCCAAGTCTTCATGACCATCACCCTCTCCAGCACCCAGCCGAGACAGAAAACAAATCAACGGCAAATAAGGGATGTAACCCAAGGTCCTAAAATCTAAATTATATACCTCACAGTATTCAGATCCACAAGAGGTCCTCATTTTATATAGGAACCGGTTCCTGTCCCATTTTCCCCCTCTGTTCTCTCCAGAGCACTTCAGTAAACCAGGTCTGACAGCAGCATTACTACAGCACAGGCAACAGCTACACTAACAGCTTGGAGGAGCTGAAGTTTACAGAGCTTCCTTTACTCAAGGGAACTGCATTTTTCTAAGATTATATTATTACTTGGGCTGGTCGCTCAGTAATGCAACATCATTTCCCTTTTGGGTGGGAAAATTCTCTCCTTGTCCTCAGATGTGAATGATTTCAGCCTGAAAGGATGAACACGGACTCTGCATGAACTGTGCCCCTTGCTGAAGCAGCAGGATGTTGTATACATAACAGCTGGGCATTAAAAAATATATGGTGATGGCTGCACACGTATCAGCTGCATGTATGCAGAAAATGGTGAGAGAGAAGAGCTGCCAGATGTGACAAAACCATTTTCTCCTGAGAGGCACCCACAGACTTCATTCTTTCACCACGCCTGTGCTTGCAGCCCTCTTCCATCTCCTCTGGATGAATATCCCAGCAAATGAACCTTTCATATTTACAGAAACAGCAAATTACAATGCAAATGTTGCAAAAACTGCTCAAAGAAATAAAAATTTGAATTTGTAATCAGGTCTGCTGCCACTGAAAATTGGATTCTGCCTTCTGTGTTCAGTCATTTGGGAAAGAAAAAAAACCTATTGTATGACCTACATCTTCAATTGAATGTAAATAACAGGGGTATTCAGGCCTCGTGACGAGCTTGCTCACAAGCTACAGACTGTGGACTTTGTATTGAGCATTTTCAAGGGAATATTCTGAACTATTCGCTTGGGGTACCTTCTGACACTCTGGCTGGTCAAACTGCCCCTGTGCTGCTTTTTGCACCATTTGAAGAGCAGAAAGATACCAGAGCAGGTGCCAGGATCTGGCCCTGCCTCTTTCCAGAGGAGCTCTGTGCACATCGGAGAGGATCAGCCCAGGTTTCACCAGTGCTGTTTGTCTGCCCAGAGATATCCTTACACCCGCAGAGACTCCTCATTCCTCTGTACCAGAGAAACTCTCTTGACGCCATGTGAGGAAGGAAAGTCTGAATCCAGAGGATTTAAAATGATTATATACAATCTATCCAGCTCCAGACCATTTCTCTGGGGGTATTTCAGGGGTTGCAGCCCTGGAGCACCCCAGGTGGCTGGAATTGCACAGACAGAGACAGAAAGACAGTATTTCTGTGCTGCAAGAAGTCAGCAGGCTCAGCCACAGCTGAACCTTGCTATTCTGTAGCTATCATTATTTTGGAAATGGCACACAGTTCCCATTGATGGGGAACCCACAGCACCAGCCAGCTCCTGAAGTGCTGTGGACGTTGGTGGTGCCTTAATCTCTACACCACAGCACTGAAACACTATCTCTGTACTGACAGGCTTTATTGGCTTGATTAGCTTGGTAATTGAAATAGTTCTGTATTCTGTTGGGGTTATTTTATTAGCATGGATGAATGCTCCATTGAAACCAACACAACCAGACTGATGCTACAAAGTTCCATGGTTTACGTTTTGGGTGAACAGCTACAGTCAGCAGCATCCACTCATCTTCATTATGACCACCACAACTATCAGCCTTTCTAACCGGGCGTCATAACCCCTCTGCTAAATGAGTAAAATCCCCCTGCCACCTCGAGAGATGTGATGGTGATGGAGCTGTCGGTCTCAGCAGCTCTGACATGCTCCCTGCAGCCGAGCAGGATGGGGAGAAGGGAGGGAGGATGGAGCACACACAACAGCTTGAGAGTTCAGTCATGGAGAGTTTCTGACTGGCAGCTCAAAAATTGGGATCCGTAAGAGCAGGTGAAGGAAAAAAGTTGTCCCAGAAACTCCACACTCCTCTGAACAGATCACTATCTGCTACTTGTGATACTGAAAAGAATATTTGCTAACCAACAGACCTATGCACCAGCAAGGCTGGCACCAGCCCCTGCAAACATGGCAGCAACAGCCCATCTGCCTCATCCCCCAGCCACGAGAAAAACATAAAGCAAGTTAAATTATCCCTCCAAAGTGGTGATGGCTGCTGGAGCAGAACATGCTGCTGACACCTGCTGAATGGGCACAGGCTGGCACTGGTGGTTTGGTACTGGGAAATCAGACTTTGTGGAGAGCCCGGTAATGGGCTTCAGCTACCTCAGCTCTGCCCTTACCTCCTGCCCTGCTCACATCTCCACACGGCAGTGTCAGTCAATACACACCTCTGTGTGCTCCCTGCCGGCCAGGTCACACAATTATCTCTCACACTGTACTCATTTAGCACTTAAATATCACATAAAGTGCTTCCACAAATTGATGTGAGCCCAGCTGCTCAGTGGACGACCCTTGCTACCTTCCAGGGCTTGAGATGGGCAGGAAAGCTGATCTCCAATCTTCCTCCTTTTTTGAAATGCCTTTTCTTCCTTCTCTTTTCTTTTTTGCTTTAAATTATGTACCCCAAAGGAGCAGAGCTAAATCCATACAACCCCAGGGAGTTCATGTTCACAGCACACCAACGAAATCCACTTAGAGCTCACAGAGGAGCAGCAAAGATGCCCGAGACAGGAAAACCCTGCAGCCTTTTGATAGCGATGCAGAGGCACAGGAGGCAATCCTTCCTTGTCCCTGCACCACAGGGGGAGGAAGCATCCTTCCTGCACCACCCACAGTCACCTGAAATAGCATCAAAGCTAGAGAGCAGCATCTTGCACCTCTCTGCATCAGTGTGGCCACAGGGACAGCTGGGCTTCTGCCCCCAGGAGCCACAAAATACATACTGCAAAATGTAAGGCAGGTCTGGAGGCAACATCATACCTTTATGCCAATATCCTCAGCGTTTTCTTCCCTCGCTCCTAACTTTGCTTCTTCCTCACACAGAAAGTTTCAGTCAGAAAGTTAAAAATATATATAAATAAATACAGACTGTTTACTCCTTCTAAGAGTTTTGGAAAGTTTCACCTAGCAGCCAGCCTAAATCTCTGCGGCAGCTAAAGCTGGTTCCTTCTCAGGTGATTTCACACCTCATTGCCAGGGCTCCCACCAAGGAAGCTGCATAGAAAGGTGGCACCTGCCATGGGAGAGCCAGAGCGGGGACAGAAGGACAGACACAGATGGTATAAAAGCAGATCAGCTTCTCAGGGAAAGCCCATTGCCAGCAGCTCCATGCTGTGCTGGGCACAGTGGCAGGACACCTGTGTGGGCAGAAGTAGCAGAAAAAGGGACATGGCAGGAACAGGGAGACCCCAGCCCTAGTGACTTTGTCAGGGGCTCCGTGTTACCTCTGCTGTCCCTGTGGTGTCACTGGAATTATTCCCGTTTCACAGAGGGGAAACCTGAAATACTGAGACCTGCAGGAGAACAGAGCTTGTAACCAAACCCTGATCTGACCCAGGCTGGTGTCAGACAGGGCCCTTCAGCTCACTCAGTGCCCATGTGAAGAAGCTGCCAGAAGAGATTTCATGGAGGGATTTGATAATGCTTTAACTTTACTGTCACCAGCTTTCTTGCTTCGTACTTCACCTATTTTTTTCCTGTGTTATTCTCCTTGGGTTCAGACCGTATTTTAAACACAGGCTAAAGCCATCTGTCCCCATGTCTCCAGCAGAGAAGCCCACAGAGGGTCTGGCAGGGAGGGTGGCAGATGCAGGCTGAGGCACAAGCCGGCCTGGAAGGCAGTGAGGCTGCAAGGACAGCCCTGCTCAGCCCTGCTCCCTTGCCCCACGCTTTGTGAGAGACTCAAAAGCCCCATTTCTACAGCCACCGCCTCACCATCTGCTCACTAAGCCCTGCCTGAGAAAGGGCTTTTGCCACCCAGCCTCAGACTGTTGCAAAGGGAGATGTAATCTGCATTTCCTGGTAGTGCCAGGGTGATGGGTTCACAAGAAATGGTCCTCTCCGCCGCAAACAAGTGTTTTCAAAGGTAGGAAATGCTTCTGAGGGGCAGGAGCAGTGGCAACACAACCAGGGATTTCTCAGGAGTCTACAGCTCCACCTGTGAGTGATCCAGGACATCCCCCCAGCCTGCTCCCATAACACCAGACAATTCCCTTGACTGACAGGCATAGAGCTGGAGCTAACAGCAAGTGAATCGCAGCTGTCAGGACCCAGTGTAATTCATGATGCCATTTGCTGGGGAGCGAGCTACTGCTGAGCTTTTTATCACTCCTTCACGATGCATCCCGCGTTCCTTCGGGCTGGGGCCGACATAATTCACGAGCACCTGTAGCTGCTGAGCACTGGCTGCATGGAGCAAAGCCCTCACCGCTGAGCTGGGCAGCCAGGCATTGGTGACCTGACAAATGGCTTTTCCAGCATGTGGACAGATAGTTTGAGCTTTTCAGACTCTTAACAAAGGAAATGCATTCCTCTACTGACTCTCAGGAGTCATCAAGGTCACAGGAAAAGATGCCAGACCGAAAGCTGAGATGAAATTAAATATTTTTTTTCTGTCCACTGAGGAATTTTCAAAGCTTTCATCAAACAATAGGTGAGCCGTTTGTTGGCAAGTTGCAGATTTTATCTTCATAAGGTTGGAAGCAGGTAAGACAGCACTATTCCCTCCCAGTTTGGAGGGCAAACCGATACTTGGAGTGACACAAAGAAGTAGCTGGGCTGGGAACAGACCCAAATCTCCTTCATTTCCATGCAGTATCCTAGTCACAAAGCTGCTCTCACAAGCACTGCTAGTTAGGAGCTTTCTAATCCACTGCAGGCTACATTCCAGCTGATATCCCCAGCTATACATTTGTTCTAGTGTGGATACATCCTACAAAGGCACACCTCGGGTTTGTGAAGAAAACTAAAATGTTATAAATTTTGCCACACTTACTGAAATTTTACAGCTCCAGGCAACTTAACTAAACCCCAAGTTCCAAAGCACGATATTCTCTCCACATCAGACATTAAAAGATAAAATTTGACAGTCCAATTCAGGCAGGCAATGAATCCTAAAACCCACTTAAAACCTACGCAGGACTAATTTGACATGCTGGATTCCTTATACCACCTGCAGACACCCAGTGCTTTCCTAACTCATTGAGAATTAGTCATCCTTAGAGCTATGTGCCTTATTTGGTGAGTAAGTGAGCCAGTTTACTGAATGACACGTGAAACCTCCCCGCTTGTTCTGGGAAAACTAAGGTTTATCCTGTGCTGAAACCAAATTCAGCACAATCTGTAAAGCATGAAACTAGGCATTGCTCGTGATAATAGCACTGTAGATGTGGCATACAAGGAAAAATATGACTTTATACATGACTGATCTGACAGTCTGTAGGTGACGCAGAGAGAGAGAGGGTGTTTATAGAGAGCTGATAGCCTCTGTCCCCACACCTGACAGGGGTCAGTACCTAAGGTGAGATGAGAGAACTTCTGGAGACAAGCAGGAGGCAACCCAGACCCTGAAGAACACCTACAGGAGCCCCCAGTTTCCCACCTGGATGTGTAGACACATGTACTCCCGGTGCCCCCAAAACCTTTCTCAAGTTCCTCTGTGAAATTTCCACCGCTCACCTTCCAGTCAGTCCGCACACCTACAACGTGTTTACACTTTCCCGCCCACCATCCAGACCTTCAGCCACTGAAGCAGTTGCCTGTAGCACCATAAGCTGGGAAAGGTTAAGGGGAAGGAACTGCGGGGAGTGTTACACTTTACAGCTGAATCAGCTCTGGGTGATGTCGGGATGCTCAGCAACCCACAGCCGCGATGCTGTGTGGAGTGCGCGGAGTCCCACGCCACTGGAGAGCCGCACGCTGTGGACCCCGCGCACTCTCCGCCTCACCCCGACCGCTGCCGGGACGCAATCCCGTCCCTGCGCTTGTCCCCATCCCCATCGCGGGGCACTCACCCGGGCTGCCGGCGTGTCCCGCGGCGGGAAGCGAGGAAGGGCGGCCGAGACGGTTTCGGGACGGAGGAGGAGGAGGGGGAGGTGGAGGAAGACGCCGTGGGGAAGCGAGGGGCAGCGACCCGGCCGGTGGGACCGGGACCAGCCCCAAGCCCAGCAGCAGCAGCAGGGTGCAGGCTGCCGGCATGGCGCTGGGGGTGGATGGAAAGGGAGGCGGGGGGGG
>VXBU01003596.1:58939-116869 GCA_013400315.1 Bombycilla garrulus
ATAATAATAATAATAATAATAATAATAATAATAATAATAATAATAATAATAATAATAATAATAATAATAATAATAATAATAATAATAATAATAATAAACAATCATGCTTCTTTTTACTTTTATTTTTCCTGCTGCATCTCCCAGCCGCGCCGGGCGAACGGGACCCCCCTGGCCACGGCCGCAGCCGTCGCGGTGCCCCCGTTCCGCGTTTGAATGAGGGCAGCGCGCTGGGCCGCCCGCGTTACAGTAGGGTCACCCCCCTCCCGCACTGCATAGCCCCCAACTTAATTCCCATCGAAGTCAAATCCTTGACAAACAACTTCAGCTCTTTTCCTGGTTATAAAGCTGACTCCCTTTTAAACGCCAGCAGCAGCGTTTGAGGCTGCAGCTTCTTGCAGTGGTGAATTTCCCAGGCCGGACTGTACGGGAGGCAAAGGATTTCCCTTCATTGTTCTGAAATTCCCCTTCATAATTTCATGCTCCCAGTTCTGGGAGAGAGCACGCCGCAGAGCAGTGGGTTGGGCTTTGCCGAAGCTGCCGGCATCCCGATGCGCCAGGCTTAGGGTTCCCGCTGAGCTCCCTCTCTCCAGGAAACACAAACCCATCCTGACCAACCTCTCCCCTCGAGTCGCCCGTGGGCCCTATGCTTTTCCCTCGAGCTGCTTCAGAATCAGACTTAATTTCCAAAAGCCAAGCAGAGCTCGACCCTCCAAAGAATAACTCACCACGTCCAGAGGGCTGCAGCCTGGAGCACAGCCGGGGTCTGGTGCACAGCCCCCCATTGCCTGTTTCGCTCTTCACCAAAAGCCAAGTCGGTGGCTGATGTACACAAACTCTCCTGGAAGGCTCTTTCCACCCAAGAGGTGGCACTGATGAGCCCACACCAGCACGGTAATGGCCTTGGCTTTACCCGGACAGGACTTGCTCTCCACTGCTCCTGGACTTTTCTCTCCACGTGCAAACGTTTCTTCCCGCACCTTTCCGCACCACTTCACCATGTGAATCACTCAGAAATCCTCATTCTGGTATTTGAATAATCATGGATGAAAGCCCTGGGAAAGGCCACCACTGAGGCATCCCTCTATCAATCCACGCCCTAGTCTATCCCTACAGCTTTTGCCATCTTCTTGCTTCCAAGTTTGCCTAAACCCAAGGAACAAGTCAAGCCACGTCACTTTGGGACATGAAGCACAAACCAATCATGATTATGCTTTAGTCATGCAAGTAAGCACCCCAGTCCTGGCAAATGGAGTGACCCAGAGGCCACAGGCAGCACCAAGGTGCCTGATCTACAGAGGAGAGGACATTTTTAGTCTCCTTCATTCAGTGTCCAGGTATTTACACATTCTCTATGGAATAGCTATGCAAAATAAACCTTCTATCTTGATAAGACAGAGAGACTGATACACAACTAAAGCTCAGGGGAAGAGCTGTGAAGTATTTTGATACTTTGGGAGATGGCCCAGGCAGTGCAATGCAGCAGCTCAAACACTTGGGGATGGATATCTTTATACATGAAATACAGGACTCCACACTACCAATTCCTAAGATAGTAAGTAATAAATATGATTCTTTAGAAAGTTTTATTAGTCCCTTGAAATAAAGCCTTGCCAACAAGCAAACCTGACACTTTTAACTGCGGAATACAGGTAAAGGAGCAGGGGCACAGAAACATCTCTGAGGCCAAGGATGCATCCTCAGAGCTGCAGAGGGGAAATGAAAGCCAAACTTCTCCCCAACATGAAATGGATGCTCTCCTGTCCACTCACTCTCAAGCCTGAGTCTAGAGCTCACACCCTTTTCCCCTGCCTCTTCCAAGAGACTTCCCTAACATCTAACCCACACAGCAGCTCCCCACTCTTACTGCATCCTCCCAAGCTGTAAATCCAACAAGCAGAAGCACAGTATCAAGTGCTTTTCCAAAAGGGTCTCAATAAATTCTTCCTACTGTTTCACTCAACAGGCCCATTGAGAGCCATAGCAGACACAGGCAGAAGCCAAACAAAACTTCCTTCTGCAAGAACAACCCCTGTTGGTATTGAATGGCTCTGTCTCACCATTCCCCCAGAGCACAGCCCACCATGCAGTGCCGCTAGCTAGGAAAGCAGGGAAAGCTGAAATTAATCCCCTCTAGGTGTGTGGGGGGAAGTGGGTTGCTGATGTCCTCCCAAAAACTGCCATTAAACCTGTCTGACCTGCTGCATTTCTGAACCAAACAGGGCACTTGTGACCATGAGGACCATGTGCCTGAGTGCAGAGCCAGCAGCAAGAAACGCCGGCTAAAGGGCCCCGTGCTGCCCTTGGATGAGCCACATCCCAGCAGGGCTTAGTACAGGTGGGACAGCAATGCTGTTGCAGCCTCTGAAGCCCATGGCAGTGGTGAGGCTGCTGCCTTCACCAGCCCCAGCAAAGGCCCCACAGGGGTGAACCCATGGGCCTAAACCAGTACTCACCATCAAAAACAATCTCTCTGCTCTCTCCATCATAGTTCCACAAGCAGCACATTATTTACAAGCACCTGGAAAGGAAACAGTGATATTCAGGCCTTTTCAGACTTCCCAAATGCAGTCCCTGCCCCCACAGGTGTCTGATTTGCCAAGGTTTAGTGCCTGTAAATTTAAAGCTACTGTGTTTTCCTGCCATCTTATTTTTTATTCCTACCTTCAGGGTTTTGTAAGGAATATCACTGCATTGAAGGAGTCAATTTAAGACTGATATTTTGAGCTCCTCTTTCAACAGCCACATGAAAACAACAGAGAGAAACCTCACTTAGCTGGTTTTTATTCAAAAAATACTGTTTTACCTATTGGAGCTGCAGAAGGTAGTGTGGAGGGGATACCAACCCTGCCACCCATGTGATGAGTTTTACACCCTCCTTAGGGGCTGGGAAAGAAACTTTAGTGGTGGGAGAAGGAAGAACTGCAGCAGGATGAAGGTGGCCGTGTGGAGCACAAGCACTCAGTGAAGGCCACCAGCTCTTGGCTTTTCCCCATGTGGTGCTGGAGTTGTTTATCCCCATGGCACAATTGCACATTCAGCTGCCATGTACTGCTGATGCTGGTTCCAGGCTGAGGGCTGCTCCCCTCCCTCCTTGGGAGCACAAACTAACAGGGCATTTAAATGCATGAAATGACATCTGAGGAGCCAGATGGGCCAGGCAAAGCCTGATGTCAAGTAATGCCACAGCATCCTCCTGGAAGAGGCTGCGACCTCAAACGCCTCCCCAAATTATGTACAAAACACACTTAACTTCAATCTGAAAGCAAGCAACACATTCCAAACACAGCAAAGGAGTTAAAAACAAACAACCTTATAAACACAGGAAGCCTCTAACAAAACTATATATAAAACATGATTGATACTGGCTAATTGAAACAATGCCCATCACCCTGTTCTGGGGGAGGAAAAACACAGTATGCTTTTATTTCACCTTGACTTCCATTTTCCAGATTGAGGAGCTAGATGCATGTAATGCAATCTGCTGGATTCTACATTGTTTTGGTCTGAAATCACTAAAAACCACAAGAGTCAGTGCAGAAGAGACATCTCTGTAGCACTTTGTGAGGATTACAGTGACCGGTCCCTTCTCTCTGGTTCCATAGGAGCCTTTCGCAGCACAGCCAATGTCATGAAACTCCTGCAGCTCCCTTGAAACTCATCCCAGATCTGTCCAAAATTTGGACCAGGCTCATATACCTCAGACAAGTTTTAAGCTGATGATGAATTAAGGTATAAGTGAATATTTTCTCCTCCTGGAATTTGTTATTAAGAGCCCTGAGTTTCCAAAGTGGACAAATAGTTCCTAACTGAGTAATTAATTACCTTCACATTTCCTCCTGATGCCGCAAGCCATCCATTAATGGATACCAATCATCCAAAAGGCACTTAATACGTGACCATTTTTCTTGACATTTTGGGGATGGTGGTATTTTATTGATTTATTTTAACAAGAACTGCTTGCCTTGTACCTCCATTGGAAACAGCTTGTTCCAGATATTTGACATTTGGAGGTCAGGATGGATACAGGTCTTGTGATCTCTCTTCATCCCTCACAGAAAAATGCACAACTTGAAATGATGTCACATTTTGAATTCTGTCAGTGGAAAAAAAAAAACCCTCATTTTCTGGGGGAAAAATAAATTAATCAGCCATCCAAATCTATCTGGGAAGTAGCAATTCTAAATTTCTTATTTATTTCTTTTAGGACCTTTTTTCAGCCAGCTCTGGTTTGGAGCACACCCAGACATTCTGGAGCTGAGCTAAACACTTCAGAGCAGTGCCCTTAAATCTGGAAAGAAGCCCCCAGTGAAATTTAGAAGGGATATTTGCATCCAATTAAGTAACAGGTGTGTCCTCTATCACCAAGTTTCTGGGAGCACCCATGGTTCTGTTTGCTCTTGCACAAGGAGAGCAAATCCCAGGTATTGGGGAATATGAGCATAAAAATCATGTGGAAGAGCCACAAAGAGCAGAAGGCAGAGAGGAAAGGAGCCTTTCCTGTGCCGTATGGGCTTTAAAGTGATTTATTTTTAGCCTGCAGTTTGCTGCTAGAGCCTCTCATCCGTAGCTTTTAAGGCTGTTACCGCTGAGGTCTCACCTTGTCTTAGGTTTAAGGGATGCTGTGCCAAATCTGGGTTGCAGCAAGACACTACTGCAGAACATAACAAGAGCGTTATATTCCACTTTCATACAGAGCTAACAAATTTATAGGTTGTCTACAAAAGCTGCTCTCTTTTATCCCTGTAATTACCTTCTCTGAAATTCACCAGGCAGGGGCAATAATTCAAATAACCTCCATTTCCCACTAACCTAAATGTTAATCCTAGGCTGGCTCCCGTGCTTCTGCAAATCTCTTCTGACCTTGCAGGTGTAAGTATGATGCTGTTTAAGAAACTCTGCCTGTCTGAATCTAAATCAGAGGCACATGGGTGAGTGCAAACCAGCTCATAAGGTACAGAGAGCCCCCTGTGCCTTAATTCAGCCATGCACACAAGCATAATTTCATATTCTGTCACCCATCTTTGCTGCTTCAACGCTGTGGTCACAACTATCTGCTGTGAAGAAGTGACCATGGCAGGTGTGTGATATTTTGGCCACCACACACAGCAATAACCATCCAAGGAAACTCAAAGCTGATCAAGAGAAGCCAAGAGGAGAGAAAAAAAAAGACAAGTTTGAGCTAAGATATGGATTTAATGAGCTTGATTCTCCCTGTGCAGACTCCTAATGGGAGATCCAGGTGGATGACGGTTTATACTAACTGAGAAAGTGTCTCTTAATGCCAATATCACAACAAAACTTCACTTTTCTTCTGCCCATTCTTTGTCCTGACTATTTGTGCTGGAAGTTTTTTGAGGCAGAAAATTCCAATTTCTGGACCCACTTAGTGCTAAGGGATCATGAATGGAGCATGAGCTTCCAGGCAGTACTGCAAGGCAAGTAATAAAATATTTATCCTCAACTGCCTTCTGTGCTTGTATGCTCTGCAAGGAAGCCACCAAAAGTAGAGTCACCAATTTACAGCTGGAGACTTCAAAAGGAACAAAACCATGTGATATATCCACATCTCTCTCAAAAACAAATGTTTTCACACCTTGACACATTGCAGAACATTCTCATCTCTTGCATACTGCTACTACTACTTATATTAATAATTTAAAAAAATCAAACTTCAAACCAAAAGGAAAATAATTATAGACAATAAAAAAGCTCAGATGGCTTAAAAAACCAGTAAACCCTTTCCATAATTGCATTAGCCAAGCTGCAACCTTGATATACAACAAGGCATCTGATGCTCAGAGCTGTGTCCCAAACTCACCTTTACGGAACCTGAATTTTCATGAAAACCCTGGCATGTAGAGGCACAGCTTGGCTCTCAGGGGATGAAAGCAGCATTACCACCCACAAAACCTCAGGAACAATCCCCATCACATTTCTTCCCTTCAGCCTATTCTTCCCTAAGTGTGAAGATGATAAATTCTTGCCCACCTAGTTTCACCCATTGTTTTTAGAGTGCTACCAAAGCTACAACCATTTTTGAAGTGACACTGTGATCTTTATCTGTACAACTGCTTGCTTGCTTTCTTGCCTGCTGGAAAAGTTTCCTTGATGTGCAAAGCCCTGAGTTCCTGTAGTGTCTGGACTCATGAGGTCTCCAATACTACCCAGACTGCAGGACTGCAGGTGATAAAACAAGGCTTCCTGCCACTCTTACTATGAGCTGCACCAGAGCTAATGCTCCAGGGAAGAGCAGCATGTCCCTTTCAAGCGTTACCCAGGAAAGTTGCTGTACTCTGAACCTGTAATGGAACAAGGAAATCAGCTTTGTGCAACACATTTCTCCCTGCAGCTGCAAGGGAAGGACCAGGTGCCTGTGCTTACCAGGCAATGGAAGGAGCTGCTTCCTGCTGTGGTGGTGGAGGTGTCAGTGAAGGAGGTGGTAGAGTTTCTGCAGCAGCAGCACATGGAGCCCAAAGACCAGAAACACCTGGAACAGTGTGCTCTGCGGAGCATTTCCTCCCCTGCCAGGTCTCAAGAGCAGCAGCAGCCATCCAGCGCTGGTGCCAGAACTGCCGCTGCCTTTTTCCAGACATACCAAGGGGCAGCCCATCCCCGCACCCCAGAGCCCTCCAGACTCCCCAGGCCCCTGCATGGCACTGCGTGGTGCCCTCCCCTGGCAGCCAGCAAGGGCTTGACCAGCACACAAACACAACTAGAACATTTCCAGAGGGTGCTCAGGTGCAGAGGGCTGCTGGACAGTGGTGGCAGGAGAAGTGGACAGCTGCTGCTTGCTTCAGCTGAAGGCAAAGCTGTGGGACCTCCTCCCAGTACTGCTAGACAAAGGGGGGCCAAGGAACCATGACATCCCAGTTTTGGGGACAAGCAGGTGACACAGTGTTGAAGAGGCAAACACTGTCCACCAAATCATCTGGTCTCAATCAGTGCAACTCCTCTGCAAGCAAGATACACAGTCAAGGACCTTCAAAACCCTCCCTCTCTGCATCTCCTAACTCACGTCTTATTTTAAGAAGGGAATTAAATTGTTTGGTAGCCAAAAAAGAAGCTACCTAGGAATTTCTGCCTATTAATCTCTTCATGCCATGCTCTGGGGTTTTCTTCTGTTCGAGCTACAGAGAAACATGGGGCTGAGCAACCCTTGACTCAGGAGGAAAGGGACCATGGATGTGACCGGAGTTTGTGAAATACAAGATTTTACAGTAATGGCATTATGGTTGGGTATGAAACTGTAACACAGCACCAAGCAGCTTGCCAGCAGTGGGGCAGCACCAAGGAGTGTTTGAAGTTTGCACAACAGGGGTATCTGCCAAGGTTAAGGATGCTACAAGCACAGTGCAGGCGCTGTGGAGCCACTGGCCCCAGGGATCCCAGAGGAAGCTTCAACAGAGACCCAAAATCCACACAGCAGATTCAGATCCTTCGGAAACCAACAGCAAGAGGCAGGGAGGAAGGAATCCAGGAAAGGTATTTCCAAAACTGAATGACTGATTTGAGGTGGCTCAGAACTGGTCACACAAACACAGCTTCCCTTTTGCCTCTATTGAGATAATTAAAGTTAAAAGCACTTAGTCAAAGACATGCAACCTTGAAAAATGAACGCACTTTCTGCAGTGAGCCAAGGTGGCTCTTTTCTCCATGTCAGCAGAAAGCCTCCTGTGCCTCCCTCTGTAAGAAAACTGAAAGAGCCAAAGCTGCAGCTGGCCAGAGCCTGGGATGGGACCCACCCTAGGACCCACCCCACGCAGTAACACCAGAGCATGTAGCACTGGCAAGTGGAATGGTGCTCAATGGCACTGAGCATGCCCACAGAAAGGATGGACAGGAGTTCCTGGGGTCTCAGGCTTTTATTGCACAGAAGGAGAAATAAATAATCTAAAGGCTGAAATTGTCACAGATGAAACAAAGTGAAAGGCAGTGATTTCCCCCTCCTCATAATGTCAGAGCTGATGTGTGGTGCTGGGGCTAAACTTATTTTGCTAAAGCAATTCTGGACCATCTATCCTTTCAGCCAGTAGCTGCTCTAAGTGGGCCCAGCTATTTTGTCAGGTCTCAGCTCTCACATCAGAAAGGATGTGGGAAATAACTATGAACAGCTTCTAAGAAATAATTTCACAGTTTTACAGAAGAGGTCATTATCCTGCATTACTGCACTTAAATGTGCGATTTCAGTTGTGAATATACCTCATAATCTTCTTGTACATGCCACTGATTCTGGCCTATTGTCTAAGGACTTAAAATACTTTCTAAGACCTTGGTAATTGAAATGCTGAGGTAGAAAATTACTGTATTACAAGCAGAGAAATTCATGCCTAGAGGAGAAGTGAATTGACCTGGAAGGTCACATCCATCTGTGGCACAGCTGGGAGTGGGGCACTGGCTCCTGCTGTCAACATCTCTGTTCCCAGGCAGAGCGTCCCCAGCCACTCAGAGGACATCTGAAATGGGTGTTGTAAGCTTTTAGAGCAGCAACCGTTTTCAGAACTCAATAGGGCTTATAATTGAATTCTTTAAAAGGGTTATACTGTCCTCAGTAACTCATCACTTCCCTGGACTGGCCCTTTCATTTCTATTTTTTCCCCTCAGTTTGGGTAAGGTTTGAAGCCCAGCAATGTTGTAGTTTGCATAAACAAACAAGCCTCAAATACATAAATAGCTATTCACATCCTTTGTGCATATATTCAAGTATTTCAAAAGGCACCCGTGGCCACCATTAGCACTTCTAAACGCTTTTTGAAGTAATGGATTGATTTTGTGTGTGTGTGTTTCCTTCACTGGAACTGGCTCCCAAATTCCTCTCTGCTGATGAGCGAGGACTGGTGGTAGCGGTCCCGCGAGGCGAAGTCTGCGTTCTCCTCGGTGAGCTGCCTGGTCTCCATGCCAACTGTTGCAAAGGACGGTGTCACCACGATCTGCTCCTGGGGACTTGGCCTTCTCCTGCAAACAGAGAAGCAGAGGTGCCTGCATCACCCCTGGTTTGTTATCCATCACCAGCTGTGCTCCTGGCCGTGCAAACAAGGCAGGGTGATTCCAGAAGAGGCTAAATCCTTCTCGGTGCCCTTTGGAGGCACAGACTTAAGCTGAAAGCATTTTTCTTAGAAGACACACAAAAAACGTACTTCCTTTCCCCAAATAAACACTGCAAAATATATGCTTTTGTAACAAATGGGTTTCCTTTTTGGATATTGACTATGTCAACACCTTCCACGCTAAGCAGGAGAAGAAGGAGCACAAACCATCTCTAATGAAAAATATCCTTTTTACAGTTTCCTAAGCAATAAAAAAAATTGCAATAATTTTTGTAACTTTTAAATAAAACAGGAGATTTTCCTGCAATTTCTTCATCCCAAAAAAATCTCACCATATTAGTACTTTTAAATCAAAATTGTAAGACAAATATGGCACTGATTAAGACCTCATCAAGCACCTTAAGAGCCTTAGAGGTGTCAAGAACCCTTGGCTGCCTCCAACTCCCTTGCAGTCTAATGAGATTTATTCTTTTTCTCCAATTCATTAAAATATCTTGACTGGATTTCAGGAAAACAGGGCTTAGAAAAAAAATTCAAATTACTTCAATACAATTTTATGCAGAACAATGTAGATGGGCTTCAAAATGACCCACCTGATTCCCAGGCAGAGCCCAAGGTGTCTTTGTGCCAGTAAGAACAGGAGCCCTGGCACTAGAATAAGCTGACCAAGCTGGCTGGCTGACACAGAGATTGCACTCTTTGAGGGGAGAAAAACAGGATCAGTTTCTACCAGATCTCCCCTCAGCCTTGCTTGGCAGGATCTTTGCTCATCGATTGCACCAACCAAAGAACCAAGGAATTTCTTGGTCTGGTAACCCAAAGATAAACTCCCCCTATGACAACAGCACCTCTCCACACAAGAGGCAGGGATAGTTTCTCCTTTCCACATGGGGTCATTCTCCATGAAGCCTCACACCTCAACCAGACTCCCATGGGGATGCCTGACAACGGGCAGGAGACACGACTGAAATGCACCAAAGGACAGCTGGGAGGGAAATGCTGTTCTATCACCACGGAGGCACTGAGCTAAAATGACCAGCCACAATTCTGCCAGGGGTGGAAGCAGATAGAACTGCCTGGGAAATGAAGCAGCAGGGTCTGGCTCACTGTGCCATGAGTAATTCTGGCAGCATTTCCACATAGCCCCACTCACCCTGCTCCCCATCTCAACTCCTCACCCTTGGCTTGGGCTCGTGTCACCAGCCCAGCAGATGTCGTGCAAGGGGACAGGGAACAATCCCTTGCTCTGAATGAGATGTGCAGAAAACATCGGAGGTGGTGCACCCCACTCCCCTGCCCCTCGGGCTGCACTGTGATCTGAGAAATGTTTGTTAGGCCCCAGCCCTGACAAAGAGCACCTGGGCTCAGCTCTCTTGAGCTTATCAGAAACACCGTCTGCTCCAGGGAACTAATGCTAACAGCTCCTGGTCTTTAATGAATATCCTTGGAAACTTAATTTTCTTGCATGAGTGACAACCCAAGTGGAACAACATTTTTGTTATAGAACATTCAAAGAAAGTTACTGACAAAAAATGTGGCCAGGATGGAAAATTACCGTGACCAAAGCCAACTCTCTTGCTACACTGTAAGCAGCAGCTCAGAGTGAGACCCTTTGAGCTCTCCTGGCCCACAGTGGGCTGAAACCAGCCCTTCCCTCTGACTGAGCAGTGAATTCTGAAGTTTGCTACACTTGGAGGACCATCATCAAACACCAATGACAGAGCCTGGGCTGATTCCTCCACTCCTCAAGGTTCAACCCTTTACCTGTTGAGTAGATGCAAAGGCATCATAATTCCATAAGAATCTTCTGTTAAATTGTTTAAATTAAGGTATAAATTAAATGCTGTTATTATTTCCAAGACCTACCATGGGGACCTCAGAGAGGTCCCTCACCCCTGGCTTCTCTCCCCAACCACCTCTGCTACCAAAAGCATGGAGTCATGTTATGGGAATGGTAGGCAGAGACAGGACCTGGCAAGACAGACCAATGTGCTTAATTGCCTGGATTTTCATTTATTTTGAAGGAGGCACCAAATTGGCACATATAATGCAAGGCAGCTCACGTTGCACAGTCCTCGCTACAGCATTCACTCACCCCAACAAAAAAGAAACCCAGCAGACTGAGAAACCCAAAGCCCACTGCTCAGAGGCAGAGGTGCTCATAAGCTGCAACAGGAAACACAAGATGATGGAATTAATAATTAATAGCATCAAATAAGTTTAACAAAACCAGTTAATAACCAACGAAAAAAACCTCAAGTTCTTTTGGGAAGAAAAACTCCAAGACAATGCTACTACAGTCCCATGCAAACTCAATACTGAATGCTGACTTCACCAAAGACCCTGTCTATCGTATTTGCCCAGAAGTTATTGCAGCTCCCCCAAACCAGATTTCCTCTCTGAAACTTGAACACAGCTGCCATGTGTGCCTGTTCCACCCCTACCAGAGGAATTCACTTTTGGTGAATGATGGGTGGAGGAGGAGTCTCCAATTTCTCATTTCCTTTCAGATTTTCCAGTTCAGTCTGAGCCATAAATTTTGAGCACCGACCTTTGGGGTAAGATAAAGCTTCAGGCACCAAGATATGGTTATCAGCTGACATTCCCACACACAAAGCAGAGGAAGCTCCTGCTTCCCCACATACACAGCCAACATATGCCAGGCTAATGGGAGCAAACAGCTCTTTTTACCATTAAGCAAGAGTATGCAAGAAGGGGCAGAAAAACTACTTAAGGTAATAAGCAAGTCAATTCTTTCAGCCCTCTCAGTGCTCATTAGAGGGTCACGGGAACAACGAGCAGTGGGTTGGTCACTGCCAAGTGACTGGTACCAACCTGCATGAAGTGATCAAAACCGACTTAATCCAGCCAAAGAAACTGAAATTTGCTGCTGCTCCTAGGGAGAAAAGGCACAAGAAGTCAGTATTCTGCTAATTCTCTCATAATAGCATTACACCACTGAATTTTTGCATAAAATCTCAAACCAGCACGCTTGTTATTAGCCTGCAGTACCCAAAGATTTTGTGATAGTGAGAACATTCCTGCAGCCTTCCTACATGCTGTGGCTCTTAAACAACTGTTGAGAAATGAACCCAAATTTCCTATGGAGAACAGCTATGCGTTCCCAGCATGACAGCTTATTAAACCTCTATAAAGCATGAGCAAAGCACAGCACCCAGCACAGTACCTTTCACTCCCTGGACTGCATAGACCATTCCCACTGTGGGGATGGGGAGACTGGAGGAGCCATTCAGCCAACCTCAGCCAGGGTGGCTGTGGTCTCACCATTCATTCCCTCTTGTCTGACCCCACAGAGAGCTGGCTTAGCAACACTGATTTCTTTTCAGCTTTCTCGGTAGAGATTCCTGCACTGGGTCCCTGCAGGGGCAAGGAAGTGCCAGAGCTGGAAGCAAAAGCAGCAGGAGAAGTTTATGGTGAGGGTCAGGGAGAACTGGGCCTGCTGGATTTAGCTTAGGCTGCTGGAGAGGAAGAGAGAGAAGGGATGTGTCAACCACATGGCATTTCTCTTCCCAGAGTCTTCATCTGGCCCCTAATCCAGAGCATCCCTCAGGCCACTGTCTCCCAACCTTTCCAGACACAAGGGCTTTTTGATCCTTTGAAGAACAAACTCACAGATCATCAGAGCTTTGATGACCACAAAATAACATTCCCTCACAGCCGAGTAAAAATCAGGCTGAATTTTGAGCATTCACTTCTAACATTTTCAATGGCATGTATTGTTTTACTGGATGCATGAAAATGCACGTGCAAAAGAAACCAAGAAAAAAATGTCTAATCATGCTGCTGTTTCTCAGATCAGCTTCCAAAGCGCTCTACACACTGACAGAGACATTCTTATTAAAGTAATTTTTGGTAAATATTTCAAAAGCAGATTAGAGAGATCTAATGCAGTGAGTATTCAAAGGCAAAGAAGACTCCAGCCCCTGAAAACATTATTTGTGTTTTGTTTGATATATGGGGGCCATAAACAGCTTTGTTAAAACTTACATATATTTCAAAATATACAAATTAGCAACTACTATCCACAGTCTCAGCTCTTTTCAACTATCCCTTACAGATATGTAGAAAGGAAGTCACTCAAGAGTAGAAAAAGAACAATTGAGCAATGCTTGGAAACTGGTGATTAGTTTTTGGTTTCTCATCATCTGCATTTCTGAAATCTAGTACATACTTACCTACTGTCTAATAACCTTTCACCTAAATAAACCCAGGTATCTATTTCTGCACATATTACATATGAAACTCAGGCTCTTGGTTTTTCTCATCCTGGACAAAAAACTGCACATCCAGGCACGCACTCAGCTATGCAGCTCAGACACCTTGCCATGGATGGATGGATGGATGGATGGATGGATGGATGCACTCATGAGCCAGTGAGGATGCCCACGCCATGTCTCTTCAGAGACAGAGCACTGCAAACCCCTGCAGTGGCCTTGCCAAGGAGCTGTGGGCTCTCATGAGCTGCTTGCTGAATGTGCTTCACTGTTTAATTCTGAACTTGTTTAAGCCGATCATGTGCACAGATCTCTCTAATGCCCTCTGCCTAAAAGTATTTTCCCAGATTACGTTCCCAACATATTCAACGTATTTAGCTCTGCAATCAAAAGGCTCTCTTGTTCCACAGTTATGAATGCTGAGATTTGAAGAGACACTCATCATAATTCCCATTGTCCTTAAACTTCTCTCAGGTGGGTTTCGACCAATTAGGTTTAATTAAATTTATTTATGGCAGATTTTTCTCATAGCTGGGATACATTTACAAATTGGCATCCCTATCAAATCTTAGTATCTGGTTTTGCCATTTAAAGTACTATATAATAAAGCAACAAGTACCACGTTCAAACTATCAAACCAATGCTAGCTACAGTTAGAATCTAACAGAAAATTAAAAATTTATTAAAACTAGCAATGAAACAAATTGTCATCATTCACTGTGTCACCTGTGTATTAAACACCAGAGTCTCAATTCCTAATTAAGTTAAATTAAAGTTTAATGAATTTTTAAGCAGGTTTAATAGTACAGGAAAGAAACCTCACCAAGAGGGAGTCCTGGGCTGACTTGGCCAATGTAGAAATACAGAATAACCGCTGCCCCCAGACTGACAAGGGTGTAGATCCACTGAATGACAAACATTATGATGAGGGACACGATTGCCTGTTGGAAAGACACGGTTTGGGGTTAGCCCAGAGTCTGGGAGGTAAGGCCATGTTGGCAGTCAAAGCCCAGGTTTCCGTGTTACAGGGAGCCTCTTTTGGTCTCACTCGTAAAAGGAGGGACAGCACAGGTTTACAGCGTCACCTCCAGTGCTGCAGGTATCTCCAGTGAGCTTCCTTGAGTCCCAGAGGCAGCGTGGGTCTCTGCCTGGGCTTCTCCAAGAGAAGAATCCAGAGGCTCACCAGCTCAGGAGGACATCTGGCTCAGGTCACAGGGGCAGAGGTGGCATCTCCATGGGAGATGTTTGGAACAGCAAGGGGCAGCACACAAGGAAAGAGCTAAAATGGTCCCAACTGACACCATCCGTGAAGCACATAGAGAGAGGGGAGAAGAGTCAGGATAAATAAACATATCCGATTTTTGCTCTTGTGATTTTATTTTGCACTGTCAATCCCATCCCAGCTCTGTTGCAACCTGATTATTGACAGGAAGCCAAGTTTGCTTTAATGAGCACATCCATCATCTCCGTAAGGAAATTCCCCCACAAAGGCTGAGCTGATGGCTCTGCCATGACATGCACTTGGGATCCACGTTAGACAGGAGCCCAGAGATGGCATCAGCACACAGCCTCCTAAAGATGTCATCCTAAATGATATTTAAACCACTCTCAACCCACCCCTGGCACTGCAGCGCAATGGGGCCCTTCACCAAGAGCTGGCTGCTGGCAGCAGCAGTGGTCAATTTGAAAAGTAGGTGTCCAACTCCATCTGAGGATTAAACTAACGGGGTTTGGTGGGTTGTTTGAGTGGGTTTGTTACATTTTATGCACAGCTATGAAATCCTCATCCATGCAGCAAAGCCATATGGCTCATTCATTATGCATATCTGACCCTTTCCCTGTCATCTGCCCAATAATTTATCTTCCCAAGATGAATTTAAGTGTCTTAAACTTCTCAGCAGCTTGAGGCAGAAGCTATTTAAAAGTAATTTAAAGTAACATGCTGTAGGAATGCTCTCCTTTCCTCCCTCAAAAGATGGAATTTCATAGCTGGGCTGCTGGTATCAGGAAGTCAGCACTAATGAAACCCCACCCCAAGCTTGCAGAAATTGGCCCATTAATAAAAGCAACACAGCTTTGAAGATGATGTCTCAGTCCATTACACAGTAAGAAAAAGCAGACTGTGAGAAGAGGGACCCTGATTTTTTTTTTCTCCATACAGCCATACATCTTTAAAGTCCAGGCTTTGAATTTGTACTTTTGAGTTGGGTTAGAGCTTGTTTGTTTCTTTGTTTGTTAGAATTTTTTCTTCAAGTTATTTGATTTAATATGCCATTGGGCTTTCCCTGAATTTGAACTCCTGGATGCATGGTACCTTGAGTATTTATTTCAGATGACCTGGCATACAAGAATCAAAAGCTATTATTTAAGGTACTGGAGTACTTACACTGCAGTATGTGATGGATTTCCTTCTGTTTTCTGCAATCCCAAACCACTGCTCAAAATAAAAGAAAATTACTTACACCAGCAAAGGAAATCCAGTGACTGAAAAATCTGGAGTAGAAGGATTCTGGTATTTGCTGAATTTCCAGTTCTGGATTTTGTTGCTTTATAGACAAGTCTAAAGAAAATGAAAAAAAATATATTAGAAAGGATCTATAATGTGGGGGTTTTTACTCCTCCTTTACATTACCAGATTCCAGGAACCAAAGTAAAAATTCTAGCTAACAGCTGCTTATGACAGAGTTAAACCAAAACCTCGAAAATGAAAACAAAAAGAAGAGCTAGAAAAAACCCATAGTTTCCAGCTCTGCTACTAAGTCCATTTGAAGGCCACATCTGTCTATCTCCGCCTCAGTTTTGCAATTTGTGAAATAAGAAAAATAAGACCTTCCTCCCTCAGAGGGGTTTAGGAAGCTTAACTGACTAATGCTGATGAAACACTACAGCACTGGCAACGACAAACTCCATGCAGAGGTGCTGTATCAAATACCCACATCACCAACAGAGCAAATTCAGATCTTCACTTGTGGATGTTGAGTTACACACTCCACCTGTGTTGTGGAGACCACTGCATTTTGATAGCCTGAGTTTTAGAGTCACACAGCTCCGACCATCCTACCCCACACCAGCATGAAGTAAATCCCAAGATACACCTAAACCCTTTTTAATGTACAGCATTCAGCATGCCTGTGAAGAATTATGAGTACATCGTAAACAACCCAACACTAAATTTAGTCCTGCCTGCTTTCCTGTGATTAATCTTCTGTAGGAAATTGCATTGGAACTTCTCCTGTGATGCATTGCAGTGAACTCTACCCTCACCTGGAATAAATGATATTGTTGCCATGAATCATGGAATGACAGCCCCATATAAAGCTCGTTTCGTGCCTGCCTTCAGGAAAGCACTGGGAGGACCAAGGTTATAAACAATTTCCTCTGAACATGGAGATGTCCATCCCTACAGCCCTTACCTTCTCCCCTTGGGTCAGGGAGCATCATCACTTCCCTGCAGAGCTGTTCCCTCTGCTCCAGCGTCCTGGGCACGTGCTGGGCATGCGCAGCGGGTGATGAGCACAGACCTGCATCCCACGGACTGCCCTGCTCATCCACATCCTGCTGCCTCTCATGGGGCTCCGTGGCCTCATCCCAGCCACCCTGAGCCAGGGGAGCATCGTGGTGGAGATCCAGGAGAAAGCTGTCTTGTAATGTTTGCTTGGCCGGCTTCTTTGCCTTCTTTTGTTTGACCTTTTGGGTTAAATTCTCAGCTTCTTCTCTTTTGCAAGTACTTGGCTCACTAAAAAACGGTTTAAAAAGCTGGTCCATGTCTTTTTTGAATTCCAACAAGGTGCCATTTGATCTGCCTTGAATTACCCCATCTGCTGCACGGCTGGGGGGCTTGTTGAAAATTAAAGGCTGGGAAGAGTGAGCAGGTCCAGCAGTTCCCATCTGGGTCTCTTCAGGTTTCTGCTGAATGTTATAGCTCAAGGATATTGAGAAATAGGAATAGTCCACAGCAATATATGTCAGCATGAAGCTGATGGTGACTATGGGAGCAAGAACATTCACTTGCCCAATGAAGACAAAAGCCATGGTGATGAGACTTGTTAAACAAATCGCAGCCACTGGAGTCTTGTTGGGGCCTTTCTAGTTCGTAAGTAAAACAAAATCACATTTAAATTAATAACCATGAACCTTGCCTTGAGGATTCCCCACTTGCTCAGCTGCCGTGTGTGGTTACCTGGGCTGTCTGCTGTACCCCCCAGTCATGAAATACATGCATGCATGTGCAAGCAAGTGCTCACAGGCCGAATAAATTAAAGAACAGACTGGAAGCCAAAAGCTGCTGACCTCCCACTTCATCCCTAAGCCTCATTCAGGCCTTGTCTTTGGTAAATTCATCCACTCTCATATCTCCATTGTAAAACAATGTCATTAAAGCAGAAATAAACCTTCTGAGAGATTTGTGGGGCTTATGGGAAGTCTGGCAATAAAACGTGTTAATTAGAGTTAACCGTTCATCTGTAATTATTCCACAGGACTCTGCGTCGCTGCCTACCCTGAGGGCTGCCTCATGCTGCCCTTGGAGCAGCTCTGCATGAAGCAGTGCCACCTGCACATCGGCAGCTCCTGGCCCTGCCCTGGCAGGCAGCCGAGCTGAAGCTGTGGTCTGCCAAGCCTGTGCACGTGGGCTTCCCCTCCCTCGGCCACCCCAGCAGCAGGTGGAAAGCAGCAGCGAGGCCGGGCAGGTGAGGAGGCTGGGGCTGGCACTCGGCCCCAGCAACGCCAGGCACGTGTCAGGAGGGCAGGCAGCCAGGAGAAACACTGCCTGTTCCTGTCCTTTGGGACTGGGTGAAGGAGGGGAAAGGAGAAGGAAAAGAGGCACAAAACAAAGAGCATTGGGAGTGGAAACACCTGAGCCTCCAGGTCATGAACTTTAATCCCAGGTCTAACATACCCATCCTTGGACCAGGCACCATCTTGACACTTTGCCATCTGACAAGCCTGTGCAAGCTGTGTAAAGACTTTGCTTAAAAATATCTTACAAGATATCTTGCAAAAATCTTAAGTTTTCACTTAACTGTGTTTACTTCTCTAATAAACACACAGCTCAAATGGAAACTATTTCTGTTTCTTCCACTCTTATTTATTAATAGAAAAGGGGGCAAGTTCTGGGCCATTACATCTTTTCAGAATGAACAAAAATACATCTCAGGGACAAAGGAACACAGATCTCAGAAAGCATCTTCAGTATCAGAAAGATGTACTGAGATGGGGAACAGATGGGATGATCTCAGGATGCATCTGGCTTGGATTTAACTCCACAGAAAATACTCGTGTCCTTCCCATGAGCTAGGGTTATGGTGACCACACCACCTTCTTCAGCCATGAAAAAGAAGAACTGATGTGGAGTAGATTGGTAAGGACAAATTAAAGGCATTTACTCTCCCTAAACCAAATCTAAACAATTCCCAAGGTGGTGGAGAGAAGGAAGGGGGAAAAGTGATCTGCCTTTGATTTCTTGCCTCTTTTTGAGCCCTTCCCATCACGGCACTCTGCCTGGAGTTCAGAGCAGAAAATTTGACAGGAAGACAGAAAACTATCAGAGAAGAGAGGGAATCAACTTTGCTAAACCCCTGAGAATTTCACAAGGGTTGCCAAGTAGAGTACAGCTGCTTGTGGGATCACCTGAAAACTGTCTTCAGGAGCTGGAAGTTTTTGCAGTCATTATTGTTCCTGATTTCCCTACAACTATTACTAATTTTTTTTTTTGCTATTATTATAACTTTTAGTTTAGAAAATTGCTTTGAGAAACATAAAACAACAGAGAGAAAATTATTATACTTTTAAAATATTTAAATATTTTTAAACATTCCTAAATATCAATACTGAAAAATATTTTTCTGTATTTTTAAGCCACTCTGAAGGAGCAAAGGATCATAAGGCTTTTCCAGACACTCTGTACAGACAGTTTGGTACTGCAGATTACTGAGAGTGATGGAATTATTTTCTCCCTATTCAGAAAAAGGGAAGATCATGTATGGATGTATAGCCCAAGACTACAGAGTCCTTGGTGCCTGATGTCAGTAGAACAACTTGTGCATAAGACTATTAACAAAGCAAGGAAAAAGCTTCTTGTCATATTCCAAGCAAGACTTTGTTTCAATGCATATCTAAAGCTTAGAAGACCCCTAACTTAACCTTTCAAATCTATTCTTTGTTTTTATTTAATAGTGTCCCAAAGCCACCTTATCTTACAAAGAAGTGTCCTCTTCTCGACTGCACACAGACTGAATCCACAGCACCACAACAGGTCACGTACTCAGCTCTGAGGTTACCACAGAGGAGAGGAACAGATCAAAGAAAATGTACAGAAAAGAAGAATAAGAAAGAAAACAGATAAAAGGTAAAGAAACAGTTGCCATCTATTTCACCAAGCGCTGGGACAAAAGCTTCAGGCTTCTGTCCTGTACTTCTTTTCGTCATGGCTGGGATCAGCACCAGCACAGAAAAGGTGTTTGCAAAAAAACCCACAGGCAAAGTTACATCATAAGTGCCTGTTCTGCTGGGGACATCTTGGAGAAGTGGGTCAGAGGGAGGGAGGGGACTGATGACAGCCCAGGAAGGGCTGTGTGTGCACGGGGCAGGACAGAGAGCCCCAGGCCAGGGCGCAGGGGTGGGGGAATGAGATGCCAGGGTGGTGAAGCAGGGCTGCTTCTGCACAGTGCCAAACCCCGTGGGAGGGCTTGGAGCAGAGGCAGTGCACACTGGACAGGCAGGGAAAGGACCACAGACAGCTGGATGCCTGTTTTTTTTTATAAAACCATCAATTTCCTGGCTTTTCTGCCTATGCATGGGATACCAGATCCTGAGCCTTCCCCTCCTCGCATTTCATGCATCCCCCATCTCACTCTACACACACAGAGAAATCTTGGCTTCTTAAGCTCAGGTGAAGGTTTGACAACAATCTGGAGAAAGGATGACTAACCCCACGTCCAAGGAAGGCCAGCATGGGAATCACATTCTCCTGGGCAATGCACTGCAGGATCCTGGGTGCTCCGTACAGCCCTCCCATGCAGGAGGCCAGGGATGAGATGTACAGCCCTAGCAAAAACAAAAAACCCACCAAGGATACCTGGAGGAAGCAGAGAGAATGCAAAGTTCATTATATTATGCCTTAAAGACCCTCAAGCTGTCTTAAATACATGTATTTTAAGAGATCACATATATTTTCCAACATTGTTAAATGAACAGAGCAAGCCCTTGGAAAGCAGCAATTCAATTGGTCCATGGTATAAAGTACAAGCAATTAATACAGGAAAATTATCCCATAAAAGTAATTTAATACTGAACATCCTGTACCGACAGAACCATTTTACAAGCTCATATCCAAGAAATTCTTTGTCACTTGGAGCAATTGCAGCAAAGCAGCAGCTATTAGATTCCCCTTAAGTAACTGGAAGTGAGTTTATTTCAGGCGAGAGCACTTATATACAGAGCACATCATACAGGAAAAGCTGCCCAGGCTTCCCACCATCCAAAACAGGAAGACAAACCCCTGTGTCTCAGAGGGGAAAACCAATCCTGAGAGAAAACCCACAGTAAAACCAAATCAAAATTGCCACTTAAGTAAATGGCATCTCAAAAAACACACTCCAAAGGATATAATACAATGACCTTATTTTCCTGTCTTCAATGAGAAAAGAATTTCCTTTGGCCAAGATGAAACATTAAAAAAATTTTTTTAAAGCCATAGTGTTAACAAGGCTGGTTTTAGACCTGGTTTCTGAAGCACCCTTTCAAGCTGGGAACATCTCCTGCAGGTGTGGAGGGAAAGGAAGGCCACTCCTGCTCTGTCGCACAGAAGGGAGGACTGGGGTCCCCCTAAGCAGGTCCCCACTGTGGAGAGCTGCAAGCACAGACAGTGTATCTAAAAAACCCCACCCAAATACACAAACCCCCACAATATAAACATTGTGCAAGAGAGCTTTGAAATGGGAGTGCTCCAGGCACCACAGTGTAAGGACATGGACAGAAAAAAATAAAGGAAATCAAGGCCTAGGGTCACCTGAGACACCCCCAAGTCCTGCAAGAGCACAGAGGTCTGATAGCCAGCAGCCAGGCAGGGAGAATGGTAAGGCATGGGGGTAACCCCAGCACAAATGCCAGGCAGAGAGAAAAACCCCACATTTTGGTCCAAATCCAACATGCCCATGCTCCTCTGAAGCAAGTGCTGGAGGTGCAGACAATTATGTGTTGCAGAGGATGTCACCAAATGCGGGTCCCCTGCATCCCACATGTCCTTTGCTCCCACCTCTCCTACGGAAAAGAGGGTCTAAACGAACACAGGTCCTCCCAGCTTCTGCCCCCATTGAAATCAGGTGGCACATGCTTTTATTAGGAGGAATTACAAAAATGTACATGGCTAAAGATGAGTCACCCTACGGCTGACTTTTTTTTTGTCTATGAAATCTGCAGGCAGCAAAAAGGAGATTGGGTAAAAAAACCGTAAAAAGCTTCCTGGTGGGGAAGGCATGTGAAATTAATGTCATGATCCAGAAGTGCTCAAACTTCCCACCCCAACATTTCCCCATGAAAATCCACTTTGCCTTGTGAATTGTATCTTGTGGGACAGAAGGAACCTGAGGCAAAGATGAGCAGATACCAGCTCTCATTAGACCAACAAACAGACACCCAGTGGGGAATCCTCCCTTCCCTCTCGATCTATCCTCCCCTGCTCTGAGAAATACTCGGAAGAAACAAACAGTTGTGCCAGACATCATATATTATTTTAGCTGCCGAAAATGCTTGCATTTAAATGTGCTACTTGACATTCAAATCAGAGTTAGAGGGGAAGAGTCCCTTTCACTGAGGCTGATGAAAGGTTTTGCTCTGTGTTTTGAACATAGAGAGTGTGAATACATTGCAAGGAATTGGCAGTTGGAGCTCATTAGAAGTGAAATTACTGAATCTCATTTTTATGTTTAAAAAGCCAAACAAATATTGTAACTGAGAAAAGCAGCCAAGAACCTGCTCACCTGTGATAGAAAGGGAGAGTTTGGAGGAGTAATGATCTCTCCCCTCTTCCTCTCTCCAAAGTTGTTAAAATCTAAAGCATTTTGTAATAACTCAAAGAAAAAACATGAATATTGCACCATTTGTTTGTTCCGTATTAGGGGAAAGAAAATGGAATTTGCTTTTTTGGCGGGGAGTGTTTGCTTGTTTATCTTTTGTATTTGACATTATTAAATATCTTCTCATTCATTACTAGAAGATTTTTCATTTTCCCCCTGAGGGTTCTGAAGTTAAAGCACAGTTTTAACAATCTCTTTCTCTTCAGTAGATCCATTTAAAGCTGATTTTTTGGTTACTGCACTTCTTGCCCATTAAGTCATTGACATACAAAGATGTTGCCTTAGAGAAGGCAAGTCTATTCTTTTTTTTCCTGAAACAGAGGTGGATGTTTTTACCTTAGCAGGAAGTGGCAGAGCCTCACCAATAATTGGGAGTTTACGTGGGGGGTGGAAGTAATTTAGAGTTGCAATTACTTAAGAAAAAAAGCCAGAGTTTCAAATTGGTATTTTAGACTAAAACCATGTTACAGATCAAACGATGACAACTTCTCAACGTCAAACAAATCACAAAAAACAGTGTCAAATACAGTGAACCCATGATTAGGATAATACTGAATAACAGAAAATTAGCCCTTCTATGTCCCATCCAAAGAAAGACACTGGCATATACCAACATCTCTTGCTCCCTTTTTAGAGGCCTGCAGTGCTAAGGTTCATTATGTCACACTACAAACCCCCCTCCTGTAAATACTCTGTGTGGAATGTCTTGAGTTTAATAATCCTATTGCTCACCCGGCAATTACAGCCTGCTAGAAACGTGAGCTTTGCTTGACTTAGTCAAGATAAGCAGGAGGGGTCCTTCAGAGATTTCAGTTTGGTCTAAGCTTTCACCAACAAGAAAAAATACATTGAATAAAATACAGCCGTTATCATTAGACCACATTACTGTACTTTAGCTCTTAAAGCTACTGCTGGGTGATTATGCCAAGATTTGGCATTACGGGATATGCTGGTGAATGCAAGGCTATTCAAATCAATTGTACACCGAGATTTGCAACAGGGAAATCCCCCTGAATTTTAATGAGGGATATGTACCCAGATTCCTCAGGCTTTTGGAAAACTCAAGCATTCAGTAAGGCAGATGGCAAAATGAAAACACCATTATATATAACCACAAGTTACCTTCTCTGCTATCATGAAGTCATAGCGCAGTGACTGACGGGTACAAATGGCTCCCAGCAAAAAAACAAAGACCATGTACAGAAACCACCTGCAAACAACAAAAATAAACCCATTTCTTCACAGCAAGACAAGACCATTGAGAATTCTGCCATTAGGAGAGCCAGGAGACAGTCAAATGCCCACAAGCTGGGTCTTCAATCACTCTACATGGTTCTGCACGATTTAGCTTCAGGGATAAATTTGGCAGCAATCCATCTTACTTACCCTCTATGATGTGAAGGGACAGCTGCAGCACAACTGCAGGTACCCCTGAGGGGAAGCCACCTACACCCCTTAGGTGTGCAGGGGTGAAATATCCTAGGGATATCCTAGGGACAGGGATATTTCCTGCTTTTTAGCTGAGCCTGTAGCAAAACACCAGGGGGTAATGGTATGAACTAAAAGAGGGTCAATTCAGACTAGCTGTAAAGAACAAATTTTCGACAATAAGGGTGGTAAAACAAGGGAATAAACTGCCCAAAGAGGTAGTGGATATCCTATCTCTGGAAACATTCAAGGTGAGGATGGACAGGGCTCTGAGCAATCTGATCTGGTTGAAGAAGTCCCTGCTCATTGCAGGGGGTTGGACTGGATGGTCTTTAAAGGTCTTTGGGCTTCCAGCCCAAACCATTCTGTGATTCTGTGGCTCTGCAGGTACACGGGTCCCCCCATCTGGCAGTGACATTTACAGCACAGCCAGCCTGCTCTGCAGCCTCAGCCTGGATCCTCTTCTGGTTCTGGCCTTTCCATACTCAGGCTAGGGGACAGTATTGTCTCTAAAGCCCGGACAGCAGAGAAGGGAATGACCACAGCCTTGGGTAGATGGGTACATGTGATACTTTTGTGTCCTGTGGAATCCCTCCTCTTAAAACGAGCACCAATTTCACTAGGAGTCCCTCCAAATTGTGAAGAATCTTCCTTCCTGACTGAAAATTGGTACACAATTAAAAGAAATAATTTCAACGGCAATTTAGATGACAATAAAAGCAGACAGGAAAACCTACTGAGGGCTATTTTTTTTTCTTAAGTTCTCCTGGAAAGTAGTATTTCCTTGGGAAGAGCAAGACTTGGTGATGCAGGGCCTCTGTTGCCCCTGTCTTGCAGGTGGGTATGTCATCTCACCTCTCTTGGCCTCATTTCCCAGTAATAAAAATGCAAAATGTTGATATTTTTTCTGTTTATATAGAAAAAGAACACAAGGGGGGAAATAAAAGCAACAAACACCCCCGCTTTTGAAATCAACAGCAGTGAATGACAACACCATCCCCCTCCCAGGCCTTGGAGAACTCTGCATCCCACTGTGGGACAGGCAGGCTGCAGCAGCACGAGCAGCCCAGCGGGAGAACTGAGTACAACCACAGTATGAACATCTCCAACCCACCCAGAGTATGTGGTGGCAGTGGAGGACAATTTGAATGAGAGCCACACTTTAATTTTCCAGATGGCTGAGTAATAAAAGGCTGATGGGAATATGAAATGGATTGGTCACACTCAGGGCAGTCTTCAGAGCGAACTTTTCCCAACCAATGACTTACGAGGTGCCAATAGCAGCCAGAGAGCCCAGAGGGATGTTGGAAGAAGGCTTCTGGAGATCTCCACTCATATTGAACCCAGCCATCACACCTGTATTTTGCAGACAAGTGCAGTTTAGAGTCCATATAAATTATGGTATATATAATACACGTTGCAACATATAATATAATTTAATCAATCAGTTAATTGATTGTTTTAGAACAGTAACTATATCACTTCACTGCACTGCCACACAGACAAATTATGGCTCCCATCAATTGCTTGGTAGAAAACTGTTCATGTCTTTAACAGAAGGAAGTCACCACTAACACGTCAAAGAAGCCTCTGTCTGGTTTGAACAATGCTGGGGGAAAACAGTATGTGAACAAAACCCATCTTATCTTCATACAAACCTAAGAGGAGACAATGCTGCCCAATTGTTGAAAAGAGAAATGCCACTGTTCATCGGGGCAGCACATGCAGCCGGTGGTACCACCCCCAGAACAGATCCATAACTGGTCCCTGCATTCACAGGGGACAGCCACAGCTACAAAACAGGCTGTCCTGTCCATGTGAAATGATGATCACATTAGCACAGGGAATAACAGTGCTCTCGGCACGTAGGTGGCACCTTCCAGCCAAGGGATCTGCTTTGGAAGTAGGCATTATCTCTGCCTTGCAGATAGGAGAACAGAAACACTCAGAGGGCAAGTGATTGTCCCAGTGTCACGTAGAAAACACATGGTAGGACTAAGAATAAAATACTGAACTGTTATTTTAGGCCAGAGTACAAGGTATTGTACAATCAGGGACAGTCCTGAGCCTAAAAAAATTACCATCTAAAGACCCAAGAGAGGGAAACAGGATGAAACAGAGGATTAGAGTCTCTACATTAAGAGTAGAAAGACAAGGTACAGATTGGTTCAGGGGCTTTGTCCATAGCTGAAGGAGGAGTCATACCGGACATGTCAAAAAAACAGAGGTTCCCTTGACACATTATGCCAAAAGTTTTCTTAGAAGACTTCAGGTATGGGCTATAAATAAAAAGAAATACATAAAAATCTGTGATTTAGAATCCTGATGAGAATTTGGACAATTTGAAGGCAGGACCAAAGACTTTGGGACACTGACTTCTGCCCATCACTGTCCCCCACTGGGGTGTCAGACTGATGTCTTCATGAGGACACAAGAGCCAGCAGCCAGCCAGCAGTGCTGATGGCACAGTCCCTGGGGCCAGGGTGAGATCACCTCAGAACAATGGCGAGGAGGATGCCAGCACCATGGCACTCACAGCATCTGGCAGCCCCAGCAGCAGGGGACTGCCCGCACGCCAGTCCATCACGGCTGCCAAGCCCAGCAGCCATTCCTCATGTTCAGAGGGCATAAGAATGGCAAACTCAGTCTCTACAGCTGCAAATCCGAGTGACTACAGCTCTAAATCAGCAACAGCCCACTGCATTTGTGAGCTCAAACACTGGTTGCTGCTTGGAAGGGCTTTTTCCCAAGATGAAGGATAGACAAGAGCTGTGGGATCAACCTCAGCGTAAAGGGGACAAACCCAAATCAGCCAATCAGATGGATGTCCTCCCTATTCCCTACAGACCTTGGCCTTTGAAGGGCTGTCAGCAATGGCTGGGTTGATTATCCTGGAACACAAACTCTGCTCTGCTTTGTCCCAGGCTCTGCTGGGCATCTTCATAGCACCATCTCCACATCTGCTCAAAGGGAATACTAACACCTCCTCCCCTTGCTGCCCTGCCATAAGGAGAGCACATAAATGAGCACAAGGCACTGTCATGCTGCCAAACACTTCCAGGGCTTTATTTATTTATTATTAATGTTTTTTTCCTTGATCATCTCTTTTTTTCTCCCTTGATCAGTACACTCACCAGCTTTTTTCCTGTCATCTCCACCACAGAGCCAGAGCCCCGACAACCATTCCCTGGTCCCCACAGAATCCTGGCATTCCTCAGCTCCTGGAAGAGCTTTTCCTCCAAATTCAGACCAGATTTGAATCCTTGACACCATACTGAAAGCATTACAAATCGAGTTCTTAATTTTCTCCTGGAAGACTATTTTGTGGATATACTTCTGAACAGCACAGCTAAAAGCCTGTCAGCTGCTCTGGTTTTCTCTAGATAACACTTCCATGCAGTGTTCAAGCCCTGCTCCTTTCAAACAGCTACACAAGAGGCTTAGCTAGAGGTGAGAAAAGTTAGGAGAGGCAGAAGTCCATGGAAATGGTCACAAATATGCTAAATAAAGTCTCTATGAAGCACTCTTTGATGACATGCTACTTTACAATTCAGAGACAAAGCAGAAAACCCATAATTCTCTGAATTTTTCTTCCAAAGGGAACAAACTATTGTCAGGGGGACAGCTGTTAATCTCATGTGCTTCTTGGCCAAGCTTCTCAAACATCTGGCACCACCTTTAAATCTTCCAGCTTGAGTCACCTCTTCCTCATCCAAAGTCCTGCCTCAGCAAAGCACTGGGGAAACACCAAAATGGCATTTTCTGGACTTAACATAAAAAAGTTGAAGACATGAGTCATCGGCACGGCGATGACTGCACAGCCTGGACTGCCTCATTGCCTCCCTCCCACAGAGCCAGGCACACTCAGGAGCAGCCAGGAGATGACTTCCCAGAGCCCACATAAAGAGGATCTTGAGGCTGATGATTGACCTCCTGCCCGGTGGTGACCAGGGGTCACATCCAGGCCACTGCACGCCGCTGGCTTCTGTCAGGGCTCCCAGGAGGTCACCCGAGTTCCATGGGCTCCACAACCAAAGGTCAACCACAAAGGGAACCAACTCAGATATTCTCAGCCACTCCGGCCAAAGCCATCTCTTCTGTGCTGCAGTTATGACTCTGACACGGCCAGTGCAAAGGTAGGGACAGTCTGGTAGTACAGATGTATGGACAATGCCAGAGCCGCCTCTCCACCACCGCCCAAAAATTGATTTTCCAGACAGGATGACAAGCTGCCAAAGAGCAGTTCTGAGAGGGTCTTTTGCAAGCAGCTGGCTAAGCAACTCACCTTTCAATGAAAGGGCAACCTGACTAATTAGGAAAAATAACATCCTAAACATCCTTCACCATTCATAGCCTCAGTTACCCCCTGCCAGAGAGCTGATCTGACTTGCAAGAAGCTGCAAAAAGCCTTGTCAGAGATTCTGGCTGCTCGACAGAGGAAAAGCCCCATGCTTGCATCTCAAACTCAGCAAGACAGAGAAATCAGGATGTTCTTTCCTTCAGACACAGGCATATCCTTGGGGAAATGGCCAATCCCTTCTGAACTCAAGCAATCATATCTGCAGATTGTCCTTGGAGAAAATTATCCACCTCTCTGTTTCAATGAGATAGCAGGCTGGATTTTCCACACTGGCTATTATCTTAGAGAGCAGCAGATAGTGACAAAGCTTCTGGACAAAGCAGCATGAAAACACAGTCAACCCAGCCAGGATATTATGGCTGAGACAGTCTGTACATTGCTGCTATTCCCAGTGTAATCTGGCCCTGGGCATCATCCAGGCAGTGGATACGTGCATGAGGGGACCACCTACATTGTGTGTCAGGCACAGCCCTCAGCCCCACCAGCCATGGTTTATAGATGCAGATATGATCACTCTTGCAAACGCCCAGCGCATTTTTCAGTGAACATGCTATAAAATATAAAAGGTGGTTTTTTCCTTCACCCAGGAGGTGAAGAATGGAAAATGTTAGATAAGGCTCGTAGCTAATTTTTTTAAAGGGCCAACTTCTCCACTGATGTAAACTGGAACATCGCCATAGACTTCAATGGAGTTGTGCCAGTTTACATCATCTGATAACTTAGCCCAAAACTTCTAAATCTATTTGCTGTCATTTTGCAAGTGCCAGATACGGTTTATTTCAGAACTGGTTTCTGTGCAGTGATATTTTCCACTAACGCCGCTTCAAACGACATCTTACTTTCTTGTATCACAAGACAACACACTTCTTTCATTAGACAAAAAACCTTGGGGATTTAGTAGAAAAACATTTTTTGCATAACAGAAATGGCATTTATCTTAATTTTAAAAATGCACTGACGGCTGTGTGGCTGCTGCTGGGAGCTGGCTGTGGGCAGCAGCTCCTGAGTCTCCCTCCCTGCTGAAAAGCCCTGGCTGGGAGGGTATCCAAGTGTTCACCTATTACAGCACAGCACCAAAATGTGTGCATTGAGAAGGTATTTACAAACGTGCAGAAGAACAGCTGGTTAATGCACAGCATCTCTACAGGGGCACATTCACATCTTCCACAGTGTGTGTTTCAGTCTTTTGACTGAAGCCAACAAATCTGAGTCTTCTGTGCCCATGCTCTCTCATTTGGGCCAGCTCTAGATGTATGTTTTGGATCTCTTGGCCACTTCCCTATGATTAAATGACAAATCTGGGGGAATAAAGTCAGCTGCACTGACCATCGAGCTGAAATGGTTTAAACAGCTATTGCACAGGTAGCAAACACACCAGCCCCTGCTTACCAGCGCTCAACTATAAAACTGGACTCCCATTTCTGGAGTCATACCAATAAAACACAGAGGAACAGACAAAACAATCTGTCCTGGAGCAAAACACTCCAAGGAGGATGCTTATAGAGGCAGCATGATGTTACTGGTCTGCAGAAGGCTGGGATGACCTTCCTAGGCCCTTCACTTGAAGCATGTCCCCAACTGCTCCTCCTGCCTGTTTGGTCCTGGCAAGGGTCTCCCCACAGGTCCTGCTCTCCCTTCCTGTAGTGGCTTCCCCTCTTTGCTGTTACAGCTACCAGCCTGCACTTCAGACATTTCTGTTTCACTGCTGTGTCTAGTGGAAATGGGCAACTTACAATCACTTTTCAGTATATCCCAGAGACCAAACTTAAACTGGTTGAATTCAGATAACCATCTCAGAGAGAGAGGAAGAAGCCTGTCCTGAAGAGATCAAAATAGTTTCACTTCAAAGAGGAACATTTCATCTCAAAAGGCCCAAACAATTTGTTTCACAATTTCCGAAATATTATTTTTAAAAACTCTGTTATCAAAATAGCATCTTAAATTGTAAGCTAGCATATGCTAAAAATTAAAAATAGTAAACAGAACATGTAATACTTAAACGGAACATTGCTGTGGCTCAAAGAACTGTTTCAAACTGGCTCCATGTAACCCCTCAAAACTAAACAGCATATTGTTTTGCTAAAACTCTCCCCAAATTTCTAATGTATCTTAAGGCAAAGGATTTTGCCTCCTGTGCTTCAGCCAGGTCACTGAGGGGATTCCAGCAGAGGTGGGTGCCACTGGGGGATGGTGGTGGGGAGGACCACAGGCTGGAGGGGACAGTCTGGGAGCAGTGCTAACCTGTCCCTGTCATTCCTCAGTGCCACTTGCTTGCCCTCTGCATCATGCTGCCTGCCCTGAAGCAGCAGCACTTGACTCCCATCCTAGAAATTTCTTAACCAGACCACAAACTCTTCCATGCAGAGCACCAAACACAGCCCTGCATTTTATGAGGCTCCTGAACTCCACAGTGCTCCAGCAATGACAGGAGTGATAGTGATGTTATATGGTGCCACTGGCACTGCTACTCTGAAGGAATAATTTAAATCCTGCAAATAACCAAGCAACAAAAAAGAACACATGAAAAAGCTATGTTAACAACCAAAGTGATTATACATCATCCCAAACTGAATTTTCAGAGAATGTTTGACATTACTACTGGTATTACTGTAGCTAACTAAACAGAGCAACCGGCTGCCAGGGCTTTAAACAAATTGTGTCTATTAGCTTTGGCATTCTTCCTAGCAGCCAAGCATTAGCAGTGACGAAAAATCATTTAATATGGTTAATCGCGGTAATTTTCTTTACAGTTTTGTCGCAACTGTTCCTTCTTCTGTAACCAAAGAACTGGAAAAACACCTGCTTTCCTACACCAGTGGCAGAGCTCACGAGGAAGGTATTTTTTTCTTGGGTGACTCACTTGAGCCAATCAAAAACAACAACAAAAAAGAGGGCAGAAGATATCTTCTCCATGGTGCCAATAGTTCAGGAAGGTGAGTTTGCCAGCAGGAAGTCTACAGAGACAATAGCCAGCCTGATGAGGTGGGAGAGAGGTTCTCAAAGAAAAATCTGAAGTCCTGCATTACGTGCACCTGACAAAATGACTTCTGCTACCAGACCATTCCTTCAGTCCCACCTGTTACACAAAACCCTTTCATTTTTCCCCTGTACTGCAGCAATTCTGAAACTTCCAGTGAGTTGCTTGGAGTTAATCCTCTGAAAATTCATTCTGTAATCCGAGGATTCATCACTATGGAAACTGTTTATAATCAGTACTTTTTATAGCTTAAAACACCCAGCATCAACAAAAGGTATTGTAACTTCAGCTGATAGTCACTGCATTCCCACTGGAGATTGTCAGCTCTGGAAAGGGGACATGCATCTTCCAGGTAATTTAAGAAAATTACTAATACGAAGATACCTAATTAAGCTCATAAAAATGAGCTCTGCTGACATACAAGGATGAACCCATGATGCCATGCAGCAAGCAGTGGGTCTATCATGGGCAATGGCACCAGCCCAGCTCAGCCACCTGTTAAGGTAAGGATGGAGAGAAAGTCCTCATGTGCTCTTCCCATTCTCCCAGTGCAATAAAGTCATAAGGCTCATCTGACATGATAAATCATGACCAGCTCTTTTAAACAGGCTTGATACCTTCTGTCCTGACAGCATTAGCCAAGATCAGTGCCTGAGCTTTGTCCTTGGTAGGGAAGGATTTACAGCACCACATCAACCCGCAGAGTTCACCAACAGTTTCTAACCACAGAGATAGAAGAGCAGGTTCAAGCGAACAACAAAGGAGTGCAAAAAAATTTGAGATGCTGGAGGGAAGCCTGAATATTTGTATTGACCATTTGGGTCTGCTATGGCCAAGTGCAGTCTTGCTCGCTTCGCCTCGCAGCCCAGAGGAGCTCCCCTTGCTTCTGCTCGTGTCTGAGATGTTCCGGTGGAGGAAAAAAAGGTGAGGATAAAACTTAACCGTACCTGTGGCAGCCGGGAAAAATACTCCAAAAACGGTGAAGAAGGACTCCCCCTGGCTGTAGTCCGGCAGTGTGTTGTTGAACATCAGCTCCTCGGAGTAGCCGACGAAGCCGTGCTCTGTGGAGACAGGGAGAGCGAGAGGAGAACCTCAGGAACCACAAGGACTGCAGGAGCCCCTCCAGCTGCTCTCGGCAACCACCTCCCTCTAAACACATGCACCTGCAGGGGCTGCTGCCAAGGGCCATCTGAAAGGGTGAACGCCACCTTCTGTGGAGGGGGAGAAGGCAGAAACCGGGGTTGCTACTCTGCCCCATCTTTCTAGGGTCACACACGCAAGTTTTACTCTCTAAACAAGTTTTACAGAAGACAGGGAAGAGGGGAAAGTGATGGGTGGGATCCCAATGTCACGCACCTGGTTTACTGGATATGTAATGGAGGATCCTACTCCCTCACTGCTCACTTGAAGGATGGCTCAAATTCTTCCACGAACCTCAATTTGTTACTAATTGTAAGCCTGACAGCTGGCGTGCAAGGCACTAATTAGGAAAGATTTTAGATGCTTATAGACAGAAAAGATAACTCACAAAAGCAGGTTAAGGAATCAATGGGTGTGACTATTAGATAACAATTTCGTTTTTAACAGGCAGCAGTGCTTTTTAATGGAGTATCTTAATCTATGGAAACTTCTCCTCCCTGTCAGTAATCCAAATGCTCATGCCACCTGGGGGTGGAAGGTGAGCAAAATTGGTTCCTTTTTTGTTCCTGCCACTACAATCTATTTCCACAAGACATGTGACTCCAATAACTTCAATTTTCTCATTAGCAGGCAGGATGTTGTTTATGACTGCACAGGGTGATGGCCAGAAATTAAAAAAAGACTCCATCAAAGCTGTCCCATGCCTCAAAGACAACATTAATGATGTTTGGACAATAGATTAAACCAGAACATTAAATCAGAGCTCTGAGCACAAGACATATCCATTTAAAGTCTCAGAATATAACTAACCACAGAGCTTTGAAGTTTTCACAGAAAAACCCCATAGATAATCAAAAGTTTCCTACTACATCTGCATTCATTGTGTTGCCCAAACATGGATGGAACCACACTGATAGAAGGGGTCTCCAGCTGCTAGGCTTTGTAAAAGCACTAGCTCTCTTCACGAGGAACAAGTCCCAGAAGAGATTTATGGGGAACAAGTTCAGCGCAAGACACTGACCTCTGGACCTTACAGATGTCTGCAGGAAGAGCAGTTTCTGGAGAGATAGAGGGGGAATTTGTGTAGGCTCTATGATCCTAGAAGTCCAGAATTGATGCTCATGACAGCACAGCACATGGCCTGTCTGCAGAGCTCCCACCAAACTGCTCAAGGGAAATGCTGGTCTTTGGCCAAGGGATTTTTCACCAAGTATGCTACTCATAGAAATGCTAATTTTTCATTTGAAAAGTGAATAAAATACTCATCTCACCCCACGAAGATCTGCAGACTTCTCCAACCAGAGCTTTGAAGTGACAGCACCAAATACATCTATGCCACTTGACAAAAGTTTTCCCCACTGATTCATAAAAATCTCTTGTGAAGTGAACTCTAGCCTCTCTTGATGGTTTACTCTCACAAATTCCTATCATTCAGGTTTTCCCTAATCACAAATGGTCCTTGTCACACCACTTTCCCGGTTTGCGGATGTCATCCAAAATCCTGACCCTCTTTGCCAGGCTGCTGGGAGCTCTTCCCAGATGGGAGTCCTCATCACATTGAATCTGTACATTCCTTTTTCCATCATCCAGGAAGTTGAGAAAAATGCCAAATTATATCAGACCAAAATCAGACTATTTCAGAACCTCACCAGGCACAGCATCCTGCTTTGTAAGTAAACCATCTCCAGCTGGGGTCTTCCAATGCTGTTTTGGAGCTATATAATTCAAATGAGGCACTTTGGGTGCCTTCTATTTCCTTCTTTGTACAAAAAGCCCAGTGCACAAACCAGTGAACAGCCAGACTACATTTTCTGTGGTGCAGTTTTGGCCATATTACGGCCACACACTGACCATGAGACCCATGAGTTCAATGTCTGACCTGCACCTGTGTGCATCTGATCCGTATCAATCTTGAGAAATTAAATGATCCTCTAGTGCTCCATTCATTTGCATGTTGTTCCTTTTCCTACTTTATTCCCCTAAGTGGAAATCCTCAGTGCAAGAGACAAAAGGCCGAAGCCATGGCAGATGTCACTGGAACCACAGAAAACAACAGCCATGGATTTGTTGAAAGAGCCACAGGATGTGCCTACAACTCTATCCCACTTCTGCTTCCTCTCCTCACAGCTCTGGCAGGTGAGAGGCCATTCCACACTTCCCCTGTATACAGAACCAGGAACCCTCTTGCCTAATTGAAGAGAAGTTCATCCAAATGTTAGTTGTCATTGCACCTTCATTTCTCACTCAGTCCCTCTCCTGTGAAGCAAACCTCACACGCCTTTTGATCAGACTGGGATCTGCAGTCACCATCAATTTAAGGGCACATGAGCGTGGGGCTGAGGACAACATGCTGGGAGCATCTTCTGCCTGCCCTCGTGCCTGCGACCAGTGCAAGTCATGTGTGACCTTTCAGCTGTCATATTAATGTGACTAATTATAGCTGACAGGGCAATTGGGCTGAAAATCATCCAAAACAAAACAGGAATCAGCAACTGAGACCGATTGGTTAAACCAGCAGGGCCCTCGGTCAGTTGTTCTCAGAGTCAATTATCCACATCCCATTGAAAGTGCACTTCAAAAGGACGAGCTTCGGAAGGAGGAGGGAAGGAAATGCGATAGCCTCTATATTTGGCACTCTGATCTTCAAACGAGGCAAGATCATTTTATACATTTTTCCTGTAAGGAGATCTTCTTCTCCAGCTTACTGCTGGGTACAAGATCCAAACCTCCTTGCTCGCTCATTCCTCCCTCCTTGCTCATTACAAAATATTTGTCTGAAAAATTTTGCTCTCAATCAATTTATGCAACCCCACAGCCTCTAAATCCTGCCTTTAATGATCCTGCTCTCAGCTGGCCTGCGGAGGGCTGGAGCTGAAGTGCTATAAACAATCTTCCCTGTGTCATGCTAGAAGAAAAGAATCCAGTTCCTTTTCTGTGCCGTGTCAGCCTTATGGGAAATGCACAATAAAGAGCAGTAACAATTTATTTTCATCATTACTTACTCAATAAGTAGAAAGCAAATAATGCATTTCTCAAGTGGTTGAGCTGATCTAAACAAACAATACAGGAAAAAATTACTTAGAGCAACATCTGAATGACTCCTGTGATTCTTCACAAATCAAGTCCTTCCAGTTGCTCTTACTAAATGATGTAATAAACAGTAAAAACCACCTAGCAGGTTTGAAATGGAAGAGCTTTCAGGATGAGCATCCTCCATTCACATGTGCAGGGGGATCACAGGAGGCTGTACACCTGCCTGATGTAGCCAGAGGAGGAGGAGGAGGAGGAGGAGGAAGATGGCCAGAACTCTGATGTCTTTCCAGCCATCACAGATGCCTGGGAGGGGGCACCAGCTTTCGTCTGGTTGCCACTGCTGCATCCCCTCTCTTCCCCAGCAGGTCTGGGCTTTTCTTGTACTTTCTTCCACCTCTCACCCTGTGGAAGAGCATGAAAGCACAAGGTTTTTGGCACTCAGGACTCTCCTTATGAGGGCAGCCCCTCCATGAAGCCCAGGGTTCCAGAATGGGAACTCAAGGAGATTGGAGAAGGGGCTCAGGGCGAAGCTGTGGTTACACAGGGTCAGGCCATTACGCAACAGCACAGAGCACGGCAGCACTGCCAAATTCCAGGCAACCTGGAGCTCATTACAGATTAGTTAAGTCTTAGCCAAATTCAATAAGCCTGTTCACAAGCTTAAGGTTAAGTAAAGCCTGGCACAGAGGCAGGGGCTAAATTCTGCAAAAATGGAAAACCACCTTAAGAAACAGCTCTCTGAAGACAGTCCCATATTACACTCTGCTTGTGATTAGAGATTTTAATTACAAAGGTGAATGCTGAAGGCTTGAAAGGCTGAGATTTTTTATTTTCCAAAATAAGTGAGCCCACACATTCCCTCCTGGAAGGTACTTGCTGAGATTTGATTTCAGAGGAACAGCTGGAAGTGTTTGTCTTGCAGCACATTTCCCAGGTCTGACCTCAGCATTTTCAGGATCCTGTGTGATGTGTAAGACATGGAGTGCCAAAGAATAATTATATATCCTTGGCATAATTATCTCTGCTCTCTATCTTTTTCCCATTTCTTCTTCCACCACTAAACAGTTCTGGCATAAGTTCTGAAATCCAGTTGTCCGCCTTGGATGCCAGTCCAAGAGCACACCCAGAATGAGGTCCTGAGTGCTGGAGAAATCCGGGCACACCACAGTGGAGAAAACAGGAATGGTCTTCACAGCCTGGTCCCACAGCTGCCATCCTCATCTGGACACACATCTCTGCAGTAAGATAAAGTTTCACTCCTCACCAACCGCATGCTTACATTTTCCTGCTCCAAACTCTTAGCGAGGGCAAGGTATAAGCCCAGAACTTCTGAGCTGTTGACTCCCCCATGGGCAAGCCAAGCCCTGTCAGGCTGGTAACTCTCCTACATAGGCTGGAGTGCTCTACAGCAGGGAAGGAGTGAAATTCTCCCCCCAAAAGCCCCTGAAACACCAATTCTTCTGCCTTGCAGGATAAGCTCACCCATAGTCTGGTGATGACCGAATTCCCCAAAACACACATACTACCCATAGCTTATCACATGAGAGCGGCATTTTCACTTGTCAAAGGAAGGTCAGGCATGCCTGGCTTAAATGAAGTAAAATTTGGATGCCAAACCAGCAATAGGTTTTTCATCATCTCAGTGTGCAATTGCAGATACACAGGATTAACCATCCACATAGGAACTGTGGACGTGCAGAGATGGGTGCAAAGCCATGAATGTTGCCAAAACCCCAAGGACTTTATCTTTGTGTTCCCCCCTCACTGGAATTTAACTTCAGGCAACAAATAGCACAGGATCATTTGATGCAACAGCTCTGAAAGATGCTGTGCACCAGCACAGCCACGTTCTGGGTGGCTCTGGATTTCCTCAGTGAAGTGCTGGATGTGCCAGAAAATAACATGGGTCCAGCTGACCTCAACCACAGCCAGCAGTGCCATCCAGCACACCCAGCAATGGGCACTGAAAATGGTGCACCTCTCCAGTGGATTGGCATCATCAAAGAGGCATGAAGAGGGCACCACAGTCATGAAAAACACTTGAGTCCTCTTTCCCAAGAGAATGAAAAATAAATCAATCAAAGCCGCGCAGTCACAAGCCTCCACATCCCTCCATGCACACACCTGGCTTCCTGTGTTTAGGCTTGTTTAACACCAACAGTGCCAATCACATTCCCAAGCTTTTCCAAGGCTGGACTGTTTCTGTAGCCATGTCTTCACAACTACCCAGCTCCAGCTGGAATATTTTTTCCAGGCGAATCCAACACTCCCACTGCTGATCCCAGGCACTGCCCCACTGCTGCCAGCCTGTTACAGGCTGATGCAGGCAGAAATGTATGAGAAAAACGTGGAAAGTTTGGGAAGGAAAACAAGCAGAGGGCAGCAATGCTGGAGGTGGGGAGAGGACAATGCGGTGGTTTTCTCATGCTACCAGTCCACTGCTCAGCTTGCTGTGGGCTGACATTCGACCTGCGGGATGCATGAACAGATTTTCACCAGAAAGTCCCAGTTTTCCAAGAGAATGGTGAGGGAACTGATGAGTCATGGAAGCAGAGGGCGTTGAGCGGCAGAGCTGCGCTAACAAGGACAGAGAATAAACATGACCTCTGCTGAACCTGTACAGGAATACGAAAATGTTTTAACATCTTCCAGGACACCTTCTGCTTCACCTCTGGATAGGTAGGTTTTGACTGGAAGACTGGGAAGAAGCAGAAGGAAAGAGAAGAGCTGCAGGAGAGCAGAGCTTGAGGAGATGGGGCAAACTGATGAGAGTGATGCCCCTTGTACAGCTGGACTCACCTACCCAGGGGACCACATGCACCAAACCCAGGCTGCCCTTTTCTGCAGCTCCAGTGCAACAGCTGTGCCATGTGAGTCAGCACAGAGCAGGGCTCATTTCCTGCAAGCCAGGAGCACAGCAGCACAGCTCCATAGCTGGAGATGGGGCATGTGCAGCCCAGCCCAGATGGAGAAGAGCAAACAGGATCATTCCCTCTCCATATGTCACAAATGATGTCATGACTCTGCTTCATCTCAGTCCTCAAGGCCACATCCTGCCTGCAGACGTCTCCCATGGTCTCAGTATTTCTGCTTTAAGAATCATTAACTAGGCAAGGGAAAAAAATAGAGAGGAATTTCTGTATTGAACACACGCAGGTCAGTGATTATGCAGCGATAAAAATGAAGCTATTACGCAATTAACGCATCAGCATGTGGGCACACTGACAGTGCAGAAAGGCTGCAGAGCATCTGCCTGAGCTGCCAGGGCACTTGAGAGATGCAGGATGTTGGAGCTTCTCAGCTCCTGCTCAACCCCACCCCAACCCATGTTGCTGTTGGCAGCCCTTAGCAGAAGTATTGGGAAGAGGAGGCAAGAATGCAAAGGGACTCAATTCCCTCTGTAATTTCATCCCTAAGTGCCGTTTAAACATTAATGATCAAAAGAGCTCAGAGTGGCCACAGATCCCAAGCCACAGGGAGCAGAAGCGAAAGCAGCACCTCTGCCACTGCTGTGACCCCATGCGTCAGAATTATGCCAGCTGAAAATTGCCACAGCTGGCGTCATCCCACACTTCACAGCAAGTCGAAAGGGCCAAACCAGAGCTGAGCAGCAAGAGGCAGCCCAGGGTGGGGAGAGAAACTCATTGCTATTTTTCCACTTGTGAACAAATAAGCTCCTATTTTATCATCAGCACTAGGGAGATCGTTTCATGAATCAGGACAAACACTACCCTTACGTCTCAAATTCGTCACAGCTGCAAGTAGCAAAAAACAGGCAGGTTTTAGTGGAAAAAAAAAAGTTTGGCAAGAGGGTGGTGGGGAGGAAGGATTAGAGCAAATTTAAAGAAAGCAGGGGAGGAGTTCCCTTGCCCAATACTTTCTCTGCACCCACAATAAAGTCAGCGAACTTAAAAAGAGAGAGTATGTACAGTCTGTAATTGAAAGAGCAAAAGCCATAGTTAAAACAATCTAAAAAGGCCAAGCCCTGAGAAAGGCAACTCAAATCCCTTATCTTTTGATGGAAAAGAATGTGCTCCCTGAGATTAATGACGTGTTTACCCGAAAGGAAATCGCCGCCCTTCTGAAGCAGCGAGTGTTTGTTCCTCCCGAGTCCCTGTTTGCTGCTCCAGAGCTGATCTCCCAAACCTCCTGTTTAAAGTCAACACACAATACGGCTTCCTGCTGCTGTGGGCTCCGGGGGATCCCACCATTAACCCTCTCCCAAAAACCACTCTCCACCGCACCTGCGCATCCCCAGCAACACCGGCAGAGACAAACCCGGGGTATTTAGCTGTCCCTTAGAGCAGGAGAGCACAGGGACGGGCGTCCCGCTGGCAGCTGCCAGCGATGCGATCCTGCTGCAGGGTGATGAATCACCCCCGCGCATAAACACCGCTCCTCGAGCAGACAAATTAGCGAGCGGGGAGACTGACAGTGCTGTCGAGGGAAAAACACTCCGGACGACCTCTTAAATTGCTCAGGGTTTCGGCAGCGCGTCCTGCAGGTCAGCCTGCTGCAGGATGTTTCTCGGAAAGAGACATCAGCCAGTGCAATGGTCTGATGTGCTAGAGAAGGCGTGGGGGGACGTGGGACCTCTGCGCTGAATACCCTCAGGCGAGCAAGAAAAACTGGAGCAGAAGCGCCAGGGCCGATCTGTTTGGGAAACCCGAAAAAACCCCTGCTCGGGGTCATCATCCCTTTGGGTATTGATCCTCTTTGGTAACTGCACCCCCATCTCCTCGTGGAGCATCCCAGCCGTGAGAGCCTTTAGAGCACCTCCTCTCCCTAAAGCCGATGGACCTGCAGGACTGGGTGCTGGCCAACAGCTAAAAATAGCACAGAAAGCAGAATAAACAAAGGGCTGCTTAGAGCTGTCTCCGATGTTTGTCTTTAGCTAATGGAGCAGTTTTCATATGCAGGGTGCTGTCACCTCTCTTAGGTTAGGAGGCAGCCCACGCTCCTCCCAGCCACACCACATCTCCTGCAGGGCTGGACGGGGTGGGAGGAAATGCTCATTTCTGTCCAAGTCCCCATGCGCCTGCTTTATCTCTGCCTCAGCTTCTCGGGAAAGTGGAAAACCACTAACGTACACAGGAGCACACTCAGAGCCTGCACAGGCAGCTCCTCATCACAAAAGCACTGCTTAAATAAGGGAAAACTTGGGAATGTGCCCGTGGAAGAGCTAGCGGAGCTGTTTGGCACTTACTCTGTCTCTACAGGTTGGGGTGGTTTAATAATTTTTTCCAAAAGAAAAGCCAAAAAATTAATATTTTCTGCAGTTAGGAGCTCTGAAATTCTGGTTAGGAGAAAAAAAGTAAGAGATTTTAACACAGGTGTTTCAACTTTTAAAAATTCTTCTTATGTTTTGCATTATTTAATGCTAAGCACTAGACTTGCTGCAATATATAAATCCTTCCATTACTATTTGATTTTTTTAATGTGGTATTTTCAGCCTGGCTTGTTCAATGGTATTCAAACCAGCTGGTGAAAATTATTTTATTCATTGCAAAGAGGACAAGAGTACAGTGTCCCTTGCTCCATCTTTCTTCTAGGAAAATAGCTTTCATCAATGGGGTGTCATTATTAATTAGGGAATGGTATTCCTTGGAAGTCATGCCCAGAGAGCCCGGCTGCGGGAGGCTCTGAAGAACTTTTCCAGAGAAAAGCCCTAGGCTCGAGAGATCAGAATTTAGGCTGAGTCAAGGCACAACAATTGGAGGAAAATGAGTGGCAGCTCAGTGGTGATGACACACATCCTTTGGACTCTCCAGAGTGACCTCCCCTCCTTCTCAGAGCTACTCCGTACATTGTTTGGGACAAAGCCCAAACTGATCAAATCCCCATCTTTCAAAGGAAAGATGACACAACTTCATCCAGCAGATCCTGCCATGGGTCTTGTGCCATCCTCATCACTACAGCATCCCATACTCCCAGCTTCTCATAATAAATTATGGGTATATTATCCATACGACCATGGTACTTCAAAAGAAAACGATTCCTTTTGCTGACTTTTTGATTTTGTATCTAAAATGATTGTTTTTGTTTTTGTCTTTGCAAGGTTTTCATTGTCTCTATACAGAACACACATACAGCTACAGCCTTAAGTTTGGCTTCAGAATGCAAATCAAACCAAACAGCGTTTGATTTTGGAGAGGTTGAGCAAGAGGTTGTCACATGAAAGGATTTTTTTTGTTTGCTTGTTTGAAACTATTAATTGAATTCTGTGTAAGTCATGGAATATATTTTTCCTACAAAAAAATCAATTTTTCAATGGATGCATTTCCCCCTTCAAGTAAAAAAAGAAAAGCAGAAAGAACCACTGAGCCACCATCCAGGTTAGTGAAGGCACAGCCAGGAAAAAATCCCTTACTTACAGACAAAAAAGGCCAAAATTTGTTAACACAAGCCAGGAAAGAGGATGAACAGAGGATAAGGACCTATTTCCCACACAAAGTTTTCTCTTTAGCCTAGGAGAGGAATGCAAACAAGAAGTGAAGTGGCTGGAGGAAGAATCTAATACCTAGAAATTATCTTAATAAATTAAATCCCTAAATAAGGAAAGCTGATTCAGGACACAGCTGAACTGTGACTGGAATTAAACACTGGGGGGATGAAAAAAAGAGGAGGTAAAATATCTCCATCATTTGAAAATTATTATATGGTGGCACCGAAGAAAAAGAGAAAAAAAATCAATGAAATTAAACAAAGCTGTCCCATCTAAACACAGCAATGGGGAGAGAGGGAGAGATTGTGGGATGATCTATATCTTCCTCAAACCAGTCAGTTTTATTACTTCTCTAGCATCAAACAAGTTGCTGTTGAAGAAGAGCCTGCACAGGAGGTTTTTTGGGAGGAATGGGCAAGGGAAAGCCCACAAGAAGGAAAAGTATAGCAGGGAACAAATCCAGCCATGGTATTTCAGGATTTATTTACAAGTTCTAGGAAGAGGAGCTTAGCATTGCTTTGCAGGGAAACAGCAAAGAAATTAAATGTTAAATCAGTGTGTACAAAAGCTCTCGTGTACAACAGGAACTCTGTTACCTACTGAGCTTATTAAACCTCTAACAACCTCAACAAACCCTCTCCTGGCTCCAGGAATGGACCAGTCCCGAGAGCACCATTCAGTGGCACATTTTAGGGTTTCAGGAGAGACCAGGACCCTCCTCATCCTCAGCAGCACGGGGCAGAAGGCTGCTCACTCCCATGGCCACTCAGACGGCGCAGCCCAGAGAAAAGACTGAGGAAGAGCACCTTGGAAGAGAAGTCTTCCAAGCAAGGTGGTTTAATGCAAAAAGGACGGACACGAGGTTGTGCCAAGTCCTCAGGAGACCCAAAACAGTGGGTTCAGGCTGCAGGAAGAGGGGGTTAGCCTGGGATAGCTGTGACTAGAGCAGGGTCCCCAAGGATGCAGCAGAGGATCCATCAGTGGAATTTTTTAGGAGCGGATTGGACGCACACGGCATCCATCCTCCGTGCAGCCCAGTAGGCGCAGGAGGGCGGGACCCGCAGACCCTGAGCCCTCCTCCCCTCGGTACCCACCTCCTGGGAGATGTTACCCACCTCCTGGGAGATGGCTCGGGAGTCCTGCCGGGCCTCGGCAGGGCAGGGACACTGGGATGGCAGTCCCAGCCCCGGGGTGCAGCAGCCGTGCTGACACCTGAGCATCTGCCGGCAATCCAGGCTGCTGCTCCTCAGTGCAGTCCTACTGCTGGATGTCCTCCAGCGAGGAAACACCGTGGAAACCTACCTACAAACAGGGGGCAGAGTTACATCTCAGCCTAACTGGTTTGTTTTTTGAGTTCTCGATAAACTGCTTTAAATACCTGCTTCAGAGAACCTGGACAGAGTGGTGTAGCTTTCCTCTCACTATCTAAATAAGGCCTCTAACAATGTTATCACTTTCCAAAACACATCTGTCCCGCAGCTCCTAGCCCAGACAATTGGCAGGTAACCAGTTAATAAACGTCTTTGCCAGACTGTTGAATAGGCTGGCCCCGACTCAAGAGTGATGTCAGGGCCATTCAATGCACTATAATTGGAAAAACCTGGGAAAAGCAATCCCATGTTTTTTAATAAATAAAGAGTGTATTAGCAGCCTTCTGCCTTTATTCACCACGATGTGTACCTTGTTCAGTAGCAAAGTGGGATTTTCTTTTTCGGCTGCCACTTGCACAGTGATTTCTACTTGGGATTTGATGCCACTTTCCAGATGTGTCTCAGGCCAGGAAGTCAGCAATCAGCCTGGATAAAGCCTCTGAGATTTGCTGCAGATCATCTTCTGACACACACATCCTTCCTGCACCCTCTCTTATGATAGGGGGGCACACCCCTTGTGCCCAAAAATAAAATAAAACAACCCAGAGCCAAGCAGAAGCCCCTGATTAGGATGCTTTGATCACTTTCGTATTCAGTCGGTGGGAATATTTTTAATTAATTCAGTCCATCAAAGCCCCAGAGGCAGCATTTGAGGGATCTTTACAACACCTGAGGGTCTATATACATAAATCACTTCAACAATTGCAGGTTCCCTGTCTGCTGGAGCAGCTCCAGGCAAAACCCATCTCCCACAGATCCTCACCAGTGGTACCCACAGGACAGCATCAGCTCCCCAGCTTGCCCATAGAACATTGGAGAGGGACAAATCCTCCAAAGCACTTGCCCTCAGAGGAATAAATGAAGATGATAAATGAGTCTTCTGGCTCTGTGTGAGCAGCTTTGGGAAGCTGAAACCCAAGCAGGTGACATGAAGGATGTGGTTTGCATGGAAAATAATCCTAAGCAGAAGCACCCTGACAGCAATATGCCTTTCAAACCTCTCTGCATCCCTGAGAAATGAACTACCCAGATTTCCCAGCCTGAGGAGAGGGCTTTAGCTTCACACAGCCAAGCTCCGTGCTCCCCCCAGCCATGTGGTACCAACTACTGCAGGACAGGGGAATCCCCACCCAAGGGAACACAATTACTGAATTACTAACAAGATAATTTATTTTTCCCCTCCACCAGGCATTTGAGAGGCTGTTATTGGGCCTCTTTTGCTAACGTTGTGATTCCTTTCATCTCGCCATCAAAGCACAACCAAATTAACACCAGCCCTCCTCCCAGTGATCCCTGCCATGAGCTCCCACAGGCTTTCTGCTTTCACAGGGCACCTGGGAGCCACTACCAAAACAGGAAAGCAGGCGCCTAATTGAAAGGGAGTATTTGGGAGTCACCCTACACAAAAATTAGCAGAGATATGCTAGGAAAATAAAATAGTGGGTATTAATGGGCGGCTTATCTTCTTTTTTCCGTGACTCTAATGTTCAGGATGTGAAAAGGCCAAAAAGTTTCACATACTGTTCTGAGGAGCTGGTCAGGGAGAGGAGCATCCTCTCTACTTTCACAGCTCCTCCCAGAATAACTCAGGCTGATTTTGAGTTATGGACCCCCATCATTAAAATACAGACATACACAAGCCCAAACAACCCTGCATCGCTACTGTGAAAATTTGTATTGAGTGCTGGGTCTTGGTGATGGGTTGAGACGTCAAGCGCTGGCTGATTTCAATTCACCTGTATTAGGTTTGCTAAAAACACTAACCTGTGCCTAGGGAGAAAGGAGTAGGGATGTCTCCTGTCTGAAGGAAGGAGCACCAGGGTCTCTGCTTCTGGAGGAGGGATTGCATTTTCAGGTGAGTGGCCAGAGACAGCTCAATGAGTGTGGTTTTGAGACAGAACAGGGAGCTCTTCTCCTTGCTACCCTCCCCTGGCAGAGATCCCAGCCTGGGATTGTGACCAAGCCCCAGGGGAAGTGCCAGCTGAAGCCAAGGGAGGATTTAGGATTAACTCCAAAAAATCAGCGAGTCCCACCCCACCCTACAGGCAGCCTGAGGAAAGGAGCAAAAGCCCAGGGAGCCAGGCAGAGGGACAGGGTAGCCTGGTAGCAAGCAGGCTGGCAGGCCCAGAGGGGTCAGCAGCATCTGGACAAGTGACCCAGAGCACTCCCTGATTGCTGGAGCCACTCAGCTCCTCAAGTCCCAGCTCCTGGCTGCAGGAGCCCGGCTGGCTCTTGCAGCAGGAGCGAGCCACAGCAAGAGAGAGGAAAAAAAAGGAGAAAGCAGCAGGAAGCCCTGCCGAGAAGCCCCCTTTTGTGTAAACATGCTCCGTCCTCAGACTAAAAATAAAGGCAAACCACAGGAAGGGAGTGAGTGCTTGGACAATATCCGATTTGGTGTGTGCCTGGGTGTGAGCTGCGGGAACGGGGAGAAGAGCAGGGGACTCCACCCAGTGCAACCACACAAAGGCAGCCAGTTAAGACCTTCAAGATGGACAGGCATTCCTGGAGATTATTTAAATTCAAGTAACTGCTGCTTGGCAGATGCGCAGCCCTTTGGTATGTGCGCAGCACTTGGAAATGTTAAGCGAGGAGAAAGGCTGCCGTGCCTGCAGAAAAGGCAGGATGACTGCACAAGGCCCATTTTACAGGGTCAGAGACCAAGACCCAAGGCTGTGAACTGAAACCCCATAAACCTGACATAAAACAAGGACATGACCCAGACAAGCTGCCAGCTACAATCCAGCTCACAGCTCCAGCCTCAAAAGCCACCTCTCAGTGCACACTGCTTATGCATCTCAGTTCGTGCTGCAGCCACAGAACCAAATTGAAAACAATCACACACTCCTGAGGGCTGTGGAGAGTCGGTCAGTGCAATGCCCACCCCAGAGGGGTCTCAAATGCTTCCCCCGGTGCTGGGCTTTGATGCGCTGCACCCTGCCATTGTCATCAGCTGGCTCTGAAGGGCGGAGCTGCACCAGCACCTGCATGTCCCACCTGCAGGCTCCTTGCAGGAGGGATGCTTTGTAGGAAGGATGTGATCCCAAGAGACAGGCATCCATCCCTCCATGCATGCATGCATGCCGCGCAGAGAGCGGGCAGCACAGGAGGAGGCTCCTTGGAGCCCAGCGCTCACCCTTGGTGCTGACACACCACTCAGAGGCCTTCTGGGGAAATGCAGGGCTTGGGAGGATCCCCCCGCCCGGCCTGGAGGGAAACCGCACTCTCACAGGGAAGCGTCTGTGGAAGCAGAGAAAGGCCCAGCTGTGCCCTGGCAGCTGCACGGCTGCAGGTCCCACCCTGGGGCAGCGCTGCTCTGGGGTACAGGCACTGGAGGCTTGGATCCAGCCACCCTCAGCCCGGTGTCTGTCCATGCACTGGAAACCCTCCTCTCTTCAGTCAGCCATGGCTAAACTGCAGCATCTGCAATGCTCAGCTGCCTCATTTCCCTTCCTTTCTCTATTTTCTGTCAGAAGAAAATGACAGTGCTCAACAGTGGAGGAAATCAAAGACAACTATGTTGGCCTCCACTTGGGCATGTTTCCTGCTGACGCCCCAAAAAAATTTAATTCTTGCCTCCTGGTCCTGTGTTCACTTTCTTTGCAATCGGGACTCACCTCAAGTATTCATTTTTCTGCACTATTAGAAAGGTCTACTATGAACACAACAAAAGTACAACACACTGCCCCCCAGCCCTGTTTCCTCTAGAGAACAACTTCCTATGAAACGCAGCTGTTTGGAGTGGAGCAGGTCACTTGTTTTCTCTGCAAAACATGCCACAGCAACACAACTGTCCTTGCCTCGTTCTCATTTACAAGTATTGCTGAACCTTTCACAGGCTGTCATTTGGGGCACTTCCTACATTCAAAGTATAAAGTGTAAATGCCTTTCCACGAGGCTCTGTCTGACAGGGGAGCAGCTGCTTCTGTCCCCACACCACCATCCTCGCACACCACAGCAGCAGCATGAAATAAAAAAGCAGCGTGAATGACACTTGCGCCATCGGTGCTCCGAGTACCCACATGACACCCCCTGACACCCAGCTCAGGGTGAATCACAGCTGTCAATGAAGAACCCTCTTTAAACTCACTTTAGTAGGTCACTCGCACCCCCCCCGGGGTGCTGCTGGACACAGAGGAAGCCAAGAAAAAGGTGACACCTTCTGTTTACTCAGCTAATTACACTTCGTTACTGCTGGAGCGGCTGCGGCCATCCGAGATCTGTTTCCCAGCAAACAGACGGAAGAAAGGGAGCGGGATTTGGTGTGAGCAGGGCTGCAGGTAGGAGTCCTGAACCTCCCCCTTGCCTGAGCTGGAGCTGTCACTGCAGGCTGAGCTCAGTCTGGGAAAAGTCAGCAGGAGAACTCCCACTCGTGGGTCCTCGAAAGCCCAGCAGTCACCTGCCCTCACCCAGCTCCTCGGACCCCCAGCACAGCCCTGGGCAGCAGACCCAGCAGAGTGGACAGCGCAGCACAGCACAGCCAGGGTCTAAGTGACCTCAGAGGTCTCTGGACGAGATTTCCACAGGTCAAATTCACAATCCTCCATTTTCATGGGCACAATGCTTAACGCTGAGTTAGGCAGCAGAAGGCTACAAAAAACACTGCAAACACAGGTGCTCTCTGTTGTTAGAAACCTCTAAGTGAAACATAACAAGAGCACAAATTGAGAGCTCAATCCCTGGGGCTAAACATCTAAATTAATAAAGCATCTTCAGTCTGGAAACTATTTGCAAAATTAGGGGTTGTCTCTAAAAGATCATTACCAAAGGGACACATCTGGAAGCTCTGAATTCCACTACTGTCCAAGTGAGTGTCACTTCACAAACACAGCTGAGGAGAAAACCACAGGGCGCTAATGCCTGCTGACCCCAATGCATTCAACCCCCAGTTTTACCTGGATCAAGATGTGTAAAGGACCCAATGACAAAGTCCAGTGTTGAGACAGCCAGCAGGAAGAGCAGCAGGAGCTGGAGCCTGATGATCCACTTCACCCCAGCCAGATTGATTCCCAGCAGGCCCAGCAGGACAGCCAGGGAGATGGCACGCACTGCCCAGATGTTGCTGAGGCCCAGAACACCTGCAATGGACTCTGCAAAGCCAGTGATGTACATGGCACCTGCAACACACTGAGGGACACAGCTCTGTGAGTGCCCCGTGGAGGAAAAAGGGATCCCCATCCACAGCCCCCATGGCAGGCTGTGGGGCCATCTGTTCAGACAGACAGACAGACAGACATCTGCTGTCACAGTACAACCTTTCATGTTACTCTGGCTTGCAGGGACTGAACCTTTTTGCTGTAAGACAGCACACTGCCAAGGCAGCAGAGCTATTGCCCGGGCAAACAGGGAAGGCTGGGTGCTAGGGCCAGCAGCCCAGACATTCCTCTGTAACATCTACCCTCTATTAATGCTCCGGGAGAAACCACACTGGCTTCTCTGAGAGAGAAAAGGATGAGTCAACTTCTGTGTTTCTTCCCTTCTTCTGTTTCTGTGGAGGAAAGGGTCCCAGTTCAACACCTGCCTGAAGAACAGCAGTTTGTTTCCCCCTTCACTGTCTCCTGGGGGTTGTTTTTACCTCAGTGTTTAGTTTGGATGCAAACGCTGATGTTTCACTGGCTCCCCATCTCGCTGCTGGAATGCAGCCTGCACTTTGGAGGAGAGCACATTGTGTGAGCCTGAGCTCCCAGGAAAGCTGCCTGTTTGCCTTGCAGCAGGACAGGACATGCTCTCTGCCCTGGGTGGCCGGGAGCCTGCAGGACAGGACAGGACATCTGCAGCACAGGCTCAGGCCTCAAACACCACTGCAGGACTACAATCCCAATACCAGGATGTTTCCCTCCAGAAATTCCTGCTAGCTGACACTCCAGCAACAACCCTTTCCAGTGCATGGCATCCCTGGAAAACCAGATCAGGGCAGACAGTTGCATTTGACATGGCTGCTGTGACCTCGGGTCCTGCAACTGCACCATCCCTGTCCACAGCTGAGGAATTTGCTCACAACTCCCACATGACTGGAAGGGAGAAATCCCCCACCCAGACAGACCCAGCACTGCTTCACTGGGGATGTTCAGGACAACCTGGCTCATACCCAGGAGCTGCAGGATTTGTGTGGCTTTTTTCAGCAAGGTTGATGGCGTTCAGATGTTCAGACTCAGACACCTACAACTTGGAGATCCTGAAGGATTCACTTCCACCACAGGAGGACACCTAGATCAGGGGAGCTACACCCAGAGAGTCTTTCTCTGCAGCACGTGGCCAGTCATTCCTCACTTGCCCCAGTCAGAGCAGGGAAGAGGGACTGCCCCATTTCTGGCAGCAGTTGTCTTATGACAGAGGTCCTGCAGCAGAGGATCAGCCTGCAGCTGGTGCAGGGCAGAAAGCACAGCTGAGAAAGGAAAGGCATCAGCAGCTCTCAGGAGCAGGCAAAGCGATTTTAAGTGAGTTGCCAGCTCCCAGCCCGCAGCCCCTGTGCACACGGGATGCCAAGCCAGGGGCCAGGGCTGCTGCAGCCCAGCTTTTACGACCCTCAGGACAGGCTGCAACCTGATTGCTTTCCCAGACAGGGTCCTGTCAGAGAGCAAGAGTGGAAAATGTGACAGGAAGGATCCTCATGTGTGGCCCATTTCCATATCTTGGCTTGTAACTGGGTTCAGTCCGTATTTTATAGACACTTGCTTTTAATCTGGAGTGAAAGGAGAAGAGGGGATTATTTTTGGTTTGGGGGCTGTTAAGAGGTTTTGGAGATTGCTGTAAGCCAGTGAGTTAAAGACTTCTCTGCTCACCACATTTTATACTGTTCATAACATCTTTACGGGGGAAGAGGGTTAAGTTACTGCAGGCTTAAGAGATTATTTTCCATTCTTTTTGTATACTACTTGTGTATTTTTGTGCTTCGCCGCCACAGCAGCTCCTCGGGATCTTTCAGGAAATCCAGAACTGTGACTTTTGGCTCACAAGGAGTCAATTAGCTGTGGCCCTTACCCCTGCCCAGCTCTCCTCCCACACCAGCTCCACTTCTGCTGGCTCCCACAGAGAAGCAGCCAAGGCTTGCCCGATCCCTAAGGGTATGTGGAGCATGCCATGACCAACCTGCCACTCCACAGCCACCTTGCTTGGCCACCCTGACCTTTCCTGCTTCGTTTCATTTCAGTCTCCTGCCAGCAAGGGCATGTCCTGGCAATAGGGGTAATTTGGGATGGGAGGACGTGTCCTGCACGGCTTGTCCAGACACTCAGCTCTTCCACCAGGGTGACCCATGCACGGGCTTGCTCCTGGGGAGCAGCGTGGGGCTCAGTGCTCCCTGTGGTGCTCTCCCAAGTTGTCCAGCACCATGCATCATTACCCAGACTTTACTTGAAACATTACTTTCTGCAGCAGGACAGCACAAAGTTAATATCTGCATTTCAAAGTTTCCAAATTTTCTTTGAATAACTTTTTTAAATTACCTGGCCAAAAATGTAAAGGAGGCCAATGGTGCCCCCTACTTGACCTCCAAGGACAGTAGAAATCATGGAGTAGACTCCTCCACTTCCAACGCTGCACTTCTCACACACCCCAATTCCAGACAAGACTGTCACCAGGGCAACCAGAATGACAAAGGACACCAGAAACATGCCCATTACAATGCCAGTGTTTCCCTGGAATGAAAGAAAAAAGAATCAAATAAAGATTAATTCACACCAATCTGCTGGGACAGAGTACGAACATACCCACTAGTGATCTATGAATCTGGAGTCATTACAGATTAAAAGAAACACACACAGACTCCCCTACTTGTCTAATTAACGTCACTGATTGCCAAATTTACAGCCTTTATTAGCACCCCTTTGATGAGAACCCGTCTTGTCCTTGAGCCTGGGGCTGGGCAGACCTTTGCATGAGCAGGTTCTGCTCTGTCAATGGGCTCCTCCATGAATCACTGATTTTGTCCGCTGGTTTAAAAGCAATGAGGTCAAACAATGATTCAGCCACCACAGTCAGAGGATCACTGCCTGTCTGCATGGTTTAGAATGACATGCTTGAAAAAAAAAAAAAACCCCAAAAAAATAAAACCAGCACCACTTTCATAACAAAAAGGTGTTTCAAAATTGAACCCCTGGGATTTGCAACAACTGATTTATTAAGAGCATCAAACTTGCATTTTAATTTTTCAGAACATTTACCTTTGAAAGCTCTGATCCTGCCAAACAATGAGATCCCAAAGAACAAAACCCCAAAGGCAACACAGCGTGGAAGATAAATAACACTCTCATAAAGCAGCGCGCGCCGGCCCTTATCTGCGGGGCGTACTCAGAGCGGCAGGTGGCTCTCGCCCTGCCTGGACTCGGGGGACTTTTCTGCACAGGATTCAGCCCCACGGAAAAAAAAACAACCCTTCCTGCTTGGGGTGGAGGAAGTGCCACAGGAGGAGCTGCTGCACCCACCACGGGCTCACTGTGGGGTGAAGGGAAAAAGCCTCTGAACAAACACAGCCGCAGGTCCCCATTGGCAGCTTTAAATGCCAGCACAATCCCTTTCTTTGGGGGGCTCAGTTTGCCACTTAGGGTGGGATTTTCAGAAAGAGAAGGTGCTCAGTACCTCCAAAAGAATTTAAGAATTCTTCTGAGCTCAGGACCTTCCCACTCTCTTGCACTTGGCTGTAATTTATTTTCCAGGATAAGGAGTTTTCCCTTGTGCTCCAGCCCACCTTCCCCTGCTGACAAACCACTCAGGCCAGTGCACAGCAATCAGAACTCTCCTCCAGTGCCCAGTGCTTTGTTAACATCTGGCTTCCCTTCCTTTTTACTCATATTCCAGGCCATGTCCACATCCCCTCTTTCTAACTTTGCTCCAGCAATGCTCATCTCTGAGGTCACACTAGCCATGATGGGGTTTTTATCACCAGCACTAAAAGGCTTCTTCCCTGCTCTGGGGTTGGCTGAAATCCCAGAATTTTTTTTTTCCTTTTCTCTTTTTTTTGTGAAAAAACAGAAACATATCCAGGATGTTGCTATCATCATAAAATCCTATTTTGGTTCAGCATCCTGCTGCCTTTGACAGGGGCGTTATCTGGTCAGTGGGGAACAGAGCCAAGGCTTGCTATAAACACAGCTGTGGTTGGGTCAGCACCACAGCCCACTCCAACCCCATGCTTCTTTTTAAAAGGACAATTGCTCTTTTTCTTCAGCTGCTTACCCCAGGTTAAATGGTTAATAAACATTATATGCTTCAGCTAATAAAAAAAAAAAAAAAAAGCAAACATTCACTTAGCTTTTCCAGAAAGGTGGTATCAGGCTATGGCAATCCAATTGTTCTTACAGAAGAAAGGGTTAACACTAAGACCGAGGGGGAATGCTGGACTCACAACAACAATAGCAAACAGAGAAAGTGGGAAGAAAAAGCCCCCATTAAACACTGATGCTTATTTATGCATGCACGCTGGAAGGGGTTAGTGCAGCAGCAATCCCTGCTGAACATTTCAGCAAGATTAGGTCCCCTGGAACTGCAAAGCTTCACCAGCCCCAGCTCCATCTCTGGAAATTTATAGCAAAAGCCTGACTCTGGGAATAGCTCGACATATGACTGTCCTCTGCCAGGGGAGCTCTCTGCCAACTCCGACTTCTCCTCCCTTCCCTTTGATGCTAGTTTCCAGCTGGTTCAGTTTTTCTTTTATTTACTGGCTTTATTTATATTTGTGTTTGCTCCAGAAGTAACTTGCTTTCAAAGGAAACGTAGAGGAAATAAAATCAGAAGGGAAAGAAAGATAAAAAATCATCCCAACTTCTCCACAATGACAACTGCAGCTCCCCTCAACACCTCCAGCAAAGCAATTTTCAGTATAGAGTGCAAGTGTCTTCCTGCTCCTTTTGGAAGGTGTCCACCATGCCTGTGACAAGAACTCTGCCTGAAGCTCAAATCCCATCCATCTCTGGGGAAGCTTTCCTTCTTCTGAGGGGAAATTGAGGCATGATACAATGTTTTGCATCAGGAGGGGAGAGTATTCCAGAGTCTGACCCTCAGTGAGATGCTATTAAGGACCCAGCAGTGGAAGATCCTTTGATAGCAATGACAATTTCACCTGACTGAGGATTCTCCATTCAAAAAAAACAGGGGCTCCAACACGAGCATGTTTGGAAGAGACCTCTTTCAGTGGTGTTGGAAGATGGGTGAGTGACTGTAACTACTTTACCTGAAATGTGCTAATTTCTCCTCAACAATACAACACAAGGATGTTCCCGCTCATTGTCAAGGTTGGTTGTTGTGTTTGTCTTTCTCTTTCTGAAAGCTAAGAGTGGAAACCACTCCCAAAGACCCCTTCAGCCACACATCTTAGTGGAATTCTCTGAAAAGCTACAAGATACCACAGGGCATGAGCAACATCTACAATGAAGAGTATAGGATCCAAAACACTTGGGTGGAGATGCAAGGTAAGAAGGGGCAGAGGAAAATGTCTATTCAAACATTCAACCAAGTAAGCACTCACTCACCACAAGCCATCCTGTCCTCAGGAAAAGAACTACTCCAAAAATGTTGATCATGCAGGAGGTGAAGACCCCATCCCACGTTCCAAAAAGCACCGGCTCCCATACAAACAGCTGGATCTTCCACCAGGGCTTGGTCTGTGTTTGAGATACCTAGAGAAAAGCAAAGCCTGGGGTTTACCGCTCATGTTTTATGGGCAGGCTGCACAAGTGGTGCCACAGCCAGCCACCAAAGCTGCTAAGACACCCCTTTGCTGCAAGTCGTCCCCAAGATGAAGGGCTGTTGGGCTTTTGGGATGCCTGGCCCGTGAAAGAGAGGGCTCCCTACAACTCCTTGTTTATATTCTTGTAGGATGAGCAGCAACAGAACCCTACTGAGCCTCAGTGAATTAACCCCAATGCATGAACCAAAACCACCATCCAAGGGTCCTGCAGTTACACACCGTGCTTCTCCTCCTCTCCCTACCAAACACTCCCCCAAGGCAAGCAGGGTCCTCCGTGCATGGGAGAAGTCCCTTGGAGGATATGACAAACCAGGCCGGACCAGCTCGGACCACAGGAGGTTAAGATGGTCTTCCCATATCTGATCAGGGCCCTTTGCTTCTTGAGGAGACATGGGAGTCTGAGACTTGGTGATGTTCCAGAGTTCCTGGAACCAAGATCTGAAACTCCAGGGAAATTGCAGTTTTCCTGTGGCAAATGCTTCCTCTTGGCCTCTGGAAATCGGGTCTCCTCTCTCCCTTTCTAAGACATACACCTCAGCAAAACAAAGAGGAGTTCTGTTCCTTCGGTCCTGCCCAGGACTGCAGAGGCCATGGAGATAGAAATTTGGGAAAGGAAATGGCTCTCTGACATACCTGCTGTGCCTCCTCATGGAAGAGCTCTTGGACGTATCCCTCACTTCGGGCACCATTCTGGCTGAACATCATCTCCTCTGCCCAGCCAAAGCACGGCTCTAACACAGCCACAGGCGAAGCTGCTCTGGGTGCAAGGTCAGTTCTGTCAAATTCCTGCAGTGCTGGGTCCTCCGTTGCAGAAGATTCATAGTTTTATTCCAGCTTAAGGATGAAAGACACAACTGCTGCTTTCTTAGTCTGCCAAAGCACGAGGCCATTGTCCACACAGTCAATAGCAGCCTGTAGCAGATGCTGAACCAGAGTGACACCACAGCAAGCAGAGAGCAAGGCTCCCCCAGCACCCTCCCAAGCCCTGCTCCCAGCACAGGCTCCACCATCAGCCACACATTTAACAGCCCTCGGTAGGCTTTTCCAAATTTAACCCCAGCATCCCGTAGCACCGGCTCCACAGCTCCACAGCGTTCTCTGCAAAATGCATTTTGTCTCGTTGGTTTTAAATCTGGTGCCTGGTAATGTCATTGCATGCTCCTGTGCTGCAGTGCCACAGGACACATGGATTATTCACTTCCCAGCACCACTCATCACTTCACAGCCTTGATCACATCTCCTTCAGCTGTACCTTTTGCAGACCAAGGTCCTGCCAGTGTATTCAGTTACCCACAGTGTCCCACACCAGGTGTCAAGAGAGGCCTTTTGGCTATTCCTCAGTACATTACACCATGCCTAGGTAAGACAAAGAGGGCTGCAGCCAGAGGGGAGCAAGACTTGTTCTACAGATGTGGAGAGAGCAGCTCGTCTGGATCACTGGCTCTCCTGGGGCTGGTAATTTGCTGGCCAGCTGAGCCCCCATGCTTGCAAGAACCAGCCATGATCACACAAAGCTTGTACCAACGGCTGGACACCTTACCTGAGACCAGAGACCAAATCAATCACAGGCACCGGGCAGGAATCCAACAGAAACGTGCTTTGCCTATTGCACAGGGACAGAGACCTACAGAAACTACTTTGTGTCACTCAGGATTTCTGTGCCAGGGTCTGAATGCCTTTCACCATCCCACCCTTATTACTCTACTTTGAAATACCCCGTATTAAATAACCCAAGCAGATGCTGCTCCACCACAGTGGGTTTCAGTTGCAGAAGGTTTCCTGCAGCTGCGGTACAATGGCCAGCACGGGAGGTTTTTCTTTGCCCTGCCCACGCGGCCAGTTAAGCAGCCCCAAAGCTGTAAGAGTTCACTGATGCTGTGCTGCTGCCTCCACATTTCTTGAAGCAAATAACCCCTCACAATATCACAACTGGTTGCTGTTACAGGGAGACTGGGGGCTTCAAGCAGGGCAAAAGCAGCAGGAGCAGATGAACTCTAAAGAAACAAAGCTCATGGTTTTTTTCACATAGCCACAGTAATAAAAAAATGGGAGTAAATGCACAACGTGAAACAAGATTACAATTGAATAGCCATATTCTCCTAAGAATCCCCAGTGCAGTCCTTCCTCAACAGAGACTTCAAAGCATTCACTGGGGTCATCCAAACTCCAGTCTGCCACAGCAGTCCCATCTCAATGTGGAGAAACAGGGAGCCTGCAGCCCTGCAGCCCCCTGCTCTCCTAAAGCACTCCACCAAGGGAGTCAGAAGGAGATGGCTCCAAGCCCTTACAGCAGCTCAGGGCTGCAGTGACTCTCTCAATGTGTCTGGTGTGTGGATAGGTGTGGTGGGCCCATAATACCCTCTGAAACTTGCAAAATGCAGAAAGAAGGGCTGCACACATGGATTTTAGACCTGAAACACACCTAGCAAGAAATGTTACCTGCCTAGACATTCAAATCCCCTTATCTCACCATTTCTTTCATTTTTCTCTGCTTTGAAACCCTTCTCCTGCCCTGTGCTCTGGAGCCCTTTCTGCTCAGCTACTGCTCACCTTGGTGTAAGATCTTCCTCCTCACAATCCCAGGAAATTGCTTCTGCACTACTGCTCCTCTGTGGCATTTCCAACTGGCTAAAAATCTTATTATCCAATTCTGTAATTATCTACATCCCACCACAACTCATGGATCCATTGGTCCCCACAAGGTAGCCAAAGCAAGCACAGGAGGGGGTGTAAAGCACAGAAGTGGGAGCTGAGCAAACACACACACAGCCACATCCCAAACCATGAACACACAAGTATTTCTGCAATTTTGGGTCTGTGAGCAGAAAGTCCCTGGGGAAGACACCCTCCCCTTGCCCCACGCAGCACTCTTATCAGCACAGGGATATTCTTTGGTGCTATTTTGTACCTAGGTCACCAACCCCGAGGAGGCTGTTTTTGCTATACACACCAGCAGGATAAATAAACTAAACAAACACAATTTTTCCCTAATATAAGCGAGCAGCTGCTTTCAAATTACTTTCTAACTTGAAAGTAAATTGCTATTATTTTTCCTAAGGTTTCTGCCAAATATGCTAACAGTCTATAAATTAAAGACGAACGTCTGTTTTAATCTTTCCATTCCATTTAGCACTCAAGAGAGCAGAAGAGCATTAGCAAACTTTGCAGAAACATTACAAAGGCTCATCTCCTTTTCCTGCAACACTTCCATATTTAATTGCAAAACCGGATTCCTATAGATTAAATTCCGTGCCCTCCATATCCTTCAAAGCACTATTTTATTAATCATCACATTAAAGCTGCTTCAGAGCTAAGCGTCGCTGCTCTGAGCTACTCAACAGCTGGCTGATTTTGAAGAGGAAAGGTTAACGCCTTCCCAAGCACAACTGCGTGTGGTCCCACGACCTCCGAAGCCTCCGTCCTCGCCAGAGGAGGTGCTCCTAAAGCCTCTCCTCCCAAGGGACCCAGCAGCCAACAGCATTTTAGTTTTAATAAATCCCTTCAACTCCTCTCCGGGGCAAGTTCTTAAAAACGCCTAGTTTAGGAGTCCTTTAGGAAAGCGGAGTTAAAGGGAAAGGAAGCAGCCATCAGTGCACCAAAGGTAACGCCGCACAGAGCAGCGCTTGGCTATTTCCAGTTACACATTTACTGCGCCAGCCAGGACAATTACCGAGCTCGTTTTGTTTTCACATATCTCCGTAGAGCAACGAAGGCTGCGGAACGCCCGACGTAGGAAACGAGCCCGGACTCTCCTCAGCAACTTCAGTTTTCTGGTGTGGTTACAGGACTTGGGTTTGGCAGAGGCCACGGCGTTGCCAACACCTTCGTGCCGCGGGCTGCGGCCACCGCCACACCGGGCTGCCACCGACCTACCCGTTCCCTCTTCCCTCTCTTTGTTTTTTTCATTTTTTACATTATTTTTTCTCAATTTTTCCATTTTCCCCTCTTTATTTTTCTTTTTGTTTCCCTGAATTTTGGGGGTTTTTTTCTCTTTTATTTCCTTTTTTCTGGTTTTCTTTTACCTTTTTTTTAACTTAGTTCCAACGCCCTTTCTTATTAGGCTTCCTTTTTTCTTTTACTTTTTTTTGGGGGGGTGGGGCCTCTTTTCTACCTTCCCCCCCCCCCCCCCCCCCCCCTCTCTTC
>VXBU01003596.1:116939-146465 GCA_013400315.1 Bombycilla garrulus
CCGCCCCGCCCGAGCCGCCGCAAAGCGGAGGGAGCGGCGGGCAAAGCGGAGCCCGGCGCCACCTGCGCGGTCCCCGCGGCTCGGCCGGGCCCCCATCCCGGCTCGGGGGTGTCCCCGCGGTGCCGACCCCACTCACCTGGCGGCTCCCGGCCCTCCCTCCCTCCNCTCGGGCCGGTCCCACCCGCGCCCGGGACACGCCGGTGCCCGCAGCGCCGAGACCCCGCAGCGCCCAGCGTGGGAAACAGAAATCGTTAGGGGCTGGGAGCGGATTGCCACTCATCCCGCAGTTCTCGGGAGTCTGACAAAATAAGTGAACAAATAAGCGAGGTCACAGCTGCTCGAGGAAACGCTGGCCACGGGGAAAGGGGGCTCTGATTCCGCACAGGAGCGGCTGCAGAGGCGTTTCAACAGCAACTCCATCCAGGCGAACTTCCCGGCTGTGGGCTACCAAGAAATCCTGTGACCCTGCACAGGCAAAGCTCCACCTGAATTAAAGGCAGGAATTTTGGATAGTCTCAATATAAAGAGGATCAAATATAGAGCCAGCCACCCTTCCTTAGAGCTCATGTAGCACACTTCGATTTAATTTACTTCCAAAATGTGTTAGAGCCACTTAAATTTTCAAAAAAGATACATACAGGATATCCATGTAATCCAGTGAACCTGTTTTGACTTTCCTGCAGAGCTGAAGTGTGAACAAGCTTTTACTCTTGAATACAAACACCAAATTTATGTGAGTTGCAGAAAAGGAAAGCAAGAAGAAGAGGAAGGTTCTCAGAGAAGATAGATGACTTCTCAAAGGAGGATGAAGCCTGAGGAAATCACAGAATGTCTGTCTGGGGTTTGAGGGGACCTTAAAGACCACCTAATTCCAAACGCCCTGCTTTGGGCAGACACCTCTCACTAGGCTGCTCAAAGCCCTGTCCAACCTGGCCTTGAACACTTCCAGGGATGGGGCATTTACACAGCTTCTTCCAGTGCCTCACCACCCTCACAGTAAAGAATTCTTCCCAGTATCTAATCTAAAACTGCTCTCTTTCTGTTTGAAGCCATTCCCCTTTGTCCTGTCACTACATGCTCCTGTACTGTTTATTTTAAGCTCCCTTCAGGTGCTGGAAGGCTGCAATTAGGCCAAGTGTCTTTTCCAAGCTGAACAATCCCAATTCTATGGATAGCTCCCCAGGATATCCCATTCCTGGAATATTTCGGAAGCTCTCCTACACTCCCTTTTTGCACTCTAAAACTACCAGGGAACAGGTTCAGCTAGATTCTCCCACCGTGAGGACCAGTGAAAAATCTCAAATAAGCATCTTGAATTTGTTGCAGCACTGATGAAGAGTCACTAATTACCCGAGGCCCAAGCACTGCAGCCTGCCTGCAGGCACTTCTGTGCCCTCCCCACACACATGTGCACACCTGGCAAGTGCTAAAGAAGTTTCTTGGGCCAGCTGCTACTGCCACTTGCCGCTGCTGAACACTCCTTTGGGAAATCCTGCCTCTGCACTGCAAAGAACCACAGGAGAAAACCACTAAAAGGTGTTTTTTTTTTTCAAGGACCATAACTGAGACATTAAAATCACCAAGCACTGCTAAGAAGCACTTCCAGGAATGTTCAGTGTTGATCTCCATCTGTTCCTATTTTAGTCATGGCAATTTTCACCATTCCCCTGCTTGTCAAGAGAATCCTTCCAAGAGCAGGAGCTCTCCTTCAGCAGAGTCATGTGCATTTTGGAACCAGTGTCTTCATGCAAGTCTTATTCTGCACCACTTTAAGGCCTTCCAAGAAAACTATCAGAAACAATTTGAGAAAGTTTTCTAAAAGCCCTAATTAAAATTTTCTCTCATTATGCTGAGTACCTTAGCTCTACAGGGAATATAAGGGGAGAAAAATGAAACTAAAATTGTTTTTTCCAAGTCCAAATCTGGAGTGCTTTCAGGACTAGCAAAGGACACTGTGAATTCCACAGACCAGCTGAATCCTCTCCCTCAAGTTACATAGGTCCTGGGGACTGGCAGATGGAACCATCCAAAACCTGGCAGACCCACACACTGGACATCCTAAACCGCCATTTCAGAAGGCTTTTGGTGGTCCATGTGGTATCATTCACTGGAAATTGCTCCAGGGAATGGAGCCTGGAGACGGATTTAAGAAAGTGAAGAAGGTGACAAAAGGTTACATGGGACAGAGCAGGTAGAGGAACAACAGAGGTGTCAAAGATATAACATGGCCTCCAGAAACAGGGAAAGAAAGCAGCAGCACAAGATGAGAAAGTAAAACAACCACAAGTCTGAGCCATCCTGTGAAATCTGGGAAGGATTGATTCTTAATAGGATGGATATTAATTGTCACCTACCTCATCATCCTCTTCTTCAGCTGCCAGACATACACATCTTATAACCCAGTGTGCAATTTCCATGTATACACACAGCACAAACTGTGAATAAACTACCCAATTTAGCTAACCACATTGCTTAATGACCTACAAACCCTAGACTGACTGTAAAACGGGCTGTGACACATAGAGTATGTTCTCGGACTAAATGAAGAAACAATCTTTTTCAAGTTAACTCACAGCTTCAAACTGTAAAATACTTTGCCTTTAAATTTGATTTTTACCTGGTGTTCAGTGTGTGTAATAGCAGTTATCAACATAACACCTGAGCATCACAACAAACATTCTTGTTTCAATTCCTTAAAATGGATTTTCAGGCAACAACTCTGTGAGAGCCAATACTGCCAAAGTACATTTCCACACCTGCTGTGGGGACTCGCGCTGTCCTTATGGCTCATTTTCAAGTAGCTGCAACATCCATCACTCTAGCTACGTGTTTGACTAGGAGTTTTATCAATCATCCTGTTCACTTCCTCTAAGATGTAGTTCTAAAGAAAATCCCCCTTTTAGAGTCCTGGTTTTCAGGAAAAGATCATTTTGTCCCATTGGTACCCCTGAACTTATTTATGTCTTTCTGAGCTGTATGTTTCTTAGGCTTTTCTGTCTATATTAACTTTTTAACAAAGATGATTTCAGGAACTGGCCAGAGAAATGGAAGTAAACACAGGACCTGAGAGGAACCAAACAACTCATCCTTTCAGCTTCTGATATCATCCTCTGTTTTGTTCGTGCAAGTCACTGCATGGTCGAGATTACCTCGCAATCACCCTGAACACTCCCAGCACTCGCAGTCGTTGCTTTATTGTCTCTCATGGCTCAGATTATCCTGTGACAAGACCGAGTAAGGACGTGCAGCTCCTGAAGAGCTTTCAGACTGTAATACTTACACATTTTGACCAGTCATTATTCAGATTACAACAGAGAAGTATTTTTTTATAATTTACACAGCTAAAATAATGGATCCCTTTGATTTCATTTGGGCCAGGCTAGTGCTTTTGATCTAACAAAAGCTGTTACTTCTGCCTCTGTGAAATGGCAGTAACGCTCACATCTGACAATGAAAACAAAGATTTTACGTCAATAAAAGTGAAAATTAACATTTTCAGTAGTATTACTTGTATTTCCATTGCTGCTGAAAAGGTATCACCTCCTCTAAATGAAGGCAGCTACGTACAAGCTACTTCCAAGGCAGTGATCTGTCTAAAAAGGTGTCAGCCCAAAGCCTGGTCTGGGACTAGGCACCACATTTCTAGCCAAGAGGCCTGGAAGACACAGCCACTGGCTAAAGGAAATCACACCAACAGCAATCACATGTCTTAGCTGTCCTGTGGAAGACAGGCAGAGCTGCCCAGGGAGATGGAGTCCAAGCGGAAAAACCAACAGTGACTTGTACACCCAGCAAACATCCAGAAGTGAGTTTAAATAACAGAGGCAGGAACTGGATTCCATGATTTCTGCATGATGTGCACGGCTGCTGACACAGGCAAAAGTAATGCAGACCGGGTGGACTGCAAAAGACCCCCACACACACACATTTTAAAACAGAACCTCACCAAATCATCCTATTTCATCTCTGCCAGTGATTGTACACGTATGCATTCGTAGCAGATGGTGCAGCAGGGATGTCAGGAACCTGAAGACCAGCCCTGGTGTGAAAAGGGAAGAGCGCTGCAGAGGAGGAAACTTACCTGAGCAACCAGGCTGTTGGCTTTGAAAGAACAGCACAGATGGGCTCCTTTTTAAATCCCTGTTCCAGTGAACAGCTCTCTTCATTAAACTTCATGTCTTGACAACTAAAGCAGACAAAAAAGCAAGAGCAATACTCTATGGAAGACTATCTTCTGTTGATTTGGCAAGTGCAATGAAGAAGATAATCAACAAACTCAAACTTTTTGAGACGACCTCCCTAAGACAACACACCTCCAAATCTCCAAACTTTTATTGAACTGCTGTCTGCCCAGAAGCCACAAAATAGTTTACCCTGTGCACTGCAAGAAAAATATTAATTGCAAAGAGATATTTTTAATGCCTCTAAATAAACAAATAAGCAATTATTCTAACAGAAAACTACTTCCTTCTAGCAAAAAAATTAAAAGCAAGCTAATTTAAATGGACTATTTTTCTCACTCAAAACAAAATATTGGTTCTGATAATTCTTTTCAATATCAAAATGTTGAAAAGTATCTTTTCAGTATCACTTTACTCTTTGACAGTATTAATCATAAAAGTCAATAAGCAGACGTTATCATTTTTGATTTCTTATTTCCACCACATAATCAAAACAAATATAAATCAGAATAACTAATGTAAGTGAATGTAAAGACAAGCAGGGTGGCTGAATACACAGACACTACGTCATCAGGCACATTGCAGAGTCAGAATGCACCCACAACTTAAAACTATTAAACATGAAACCACTAAAAGCAGTTATTATGCTGGCTGGATGCTAACATACCACTGAAGTTTATAAGGTAATTTAAAAAACCATAACTTGCACACTGGAGTAAGATTGAAAGCAAGCCCTATCCAGCTCTGAGCCGTGGTCACACCCTGCTCCAGAGGTACACAAAGGCACTCAGGGACAGCACAGCCCCCCACAGCTCAGAGGGACTGAGCGGGGACATTTCCTATGGCCACTGTCAGTGCTGCTGCAGTCAGTGACCACCCTGGGCTGTGCATGGCCACCGCTGCCAGGGCTGCTGTCCCTGGTGAGACCTGAGCACAGAGCCGAGTGCCCTCCTCTGCTGTGGCTGAATCCAGCCAGCTCTCAGCAGGGTGCAGGCTGAGGCCACCTGAGCAGCTCCTCCCATGCAGCCCCCGCTGCCCAGAGGAGGTTCCCGAGGTGGCTGGTGGATGCCTGGGCAGTGGCCCTGCTGCACCCAGCGGGTGAGGGGCTGGTGACATCGCAGAGCCACCAGCTCTTCCTGCAGCACTCACGGGATCTCAGCTCCAAGTCTTCACACACTCCTTCACTACAGCCTTTTCCTCTTTAAAAGGTATTGTGCCACTTTTAATACTCTCTTACATAAAACTTGTTCTTACATGAAGTAAAATCAACACAGCCAAGCATTCCACAAAAATCAAGTATTTACCAGAAGGGACCCTACCAAAAGATTCAGGGAAACATTATGCCTTATACACACAAACAAATAAAGAGGAGAAAACTGAATTACCAGTAATTAATGCTATAGGGCATATTTACGGTTTTGTAGGTGCATAAAAGCTGTGATTCCCCAACATTTATTTTTTTTTATATTTGCTTTAACAATGAAAAAATCTATGTAACAAATACTCCATATACTACAAAATGTTGTAGTGCACAGATGGCACACTGTTATCCAAAAGATGTGAAATCTTGAGTAATAAAGTTCACCCTTCTTACACCTGAGATTAAAACAAAATCCTGATTCCCACGTACGTGAGGAGCTGCTGGCACTGAACAAACTCACTCCAGTGCAAACAAAAATCACAATAGGAAAGCTGGTCTAACATGAGGTGTTTCTATTAAAATGGTTTCAGTGAAATCTCCTCAGACAACCAGGACTAAAGTTAAGGTCAGATAGTCTGTTTTCCATAATCAAAGGAGGCAAGGAGATCCAAAGGAGAAGAAAACCCAAATAAGTTCTGTGTGTTTCAAATCAAATATTTAAATATTTCACTTAATTGTTGAGAAGTATCCACTTCACTTCTTGCACATCAATATGTATCTTTACATGCCTTCATCTGTCTCAATAAGAAAGCAGATTTTGTTTGAAATTATCTAACATGAAAAATACTGCTAAGTCTATTCATAAAACAGTATTCTATATTTTTATTTTTCAAACAGCAAGTGACCACATTTAAAATGCATCATTTGCAAATATAAATTATCAAACTATTAGTTTAATTAAAAATAAAGCAAAAACATAACTTCCCTTAGTATCACAATACATAGAAGGGTATTATAAACCCAAAATGACTAAGTTAACCGTAAGAAAACAATAACGTCAAAAGTGATGAAACTCATTAAGTCACTTAATGAATAAATCAGTCCTAAGAATACAATACCATTCACCATGATTATGTAAAAAAAAAAAAAGCAAACTTTCATTGTATTATACAGATAAAACAATCCATTCCTTCATGCCACATTTTGTAAACCATGATATAAATTACACTCACAGTCAAATGAACAGGAAGAGTAACTCCCAAAATATTTTAAGTTGCTTTTAGGGCAGAAATAAAGGCAGAAATAGAATCATTTAAAATATATCAAGTTTAACCAAAAAAAAAATTCATTTGGTCAAGCCTGCTATCCAAATAGTTTTGTTCCCTGCAAAACTATTTTTGTCTTTTTCTGAGTTATGAAATTTAAGTGTTTCTTTTACATATTAAATGTAAGTCACGTGTTGAGCTACATTAAATCCTTTTATACTTTTATCATTTTGGCCTTGAGACCCAAACATCTTCCACAGACCTACACACACACACATACACACACACACAGTCTCTCTTCTTGGTATCAGGAAATTCCTCATTTCACAGGAATAATGAAAGACTCACATACTGATTTCTGTCAGAAACATAAGGAATATGCAAATTCGTACTTTCCAGGTTCCTATAAAACCATCTCTCACCTATATATGCACACTCCAACTGATGGAATTCAGGTGACGGTTTTTGTCTGATAATAAAGGGACGGAATAGATGTTGCAGGATAAAGAAATACTGTATAATGATTGAAATAAACCTATTATCCTAAATTTATCTATACAAATTATCATTTTTTTATTAACTGAAATACAAAGAAGGCATATGGACTTCAGGAAAATAGCACTATATCAGAAATTCACTGTAACAGTGTTTCACTATATATATCATCAGGTTTTTCATAAGACAATTTCTTCTGTACATTAGATTTTGTTCTAATTTCTCTGTCTTCAAATCCAGTACATTTTCAGATCCAATTCTGCACTATATACTATGCCTTCAAAATAAAAGGAAGTCACTTGCTTTATTGAATACCAAGTTCCCTTCCAGACAGTATTTAAAGAAAGACAAGACTACACAGACAAAGTCCAGTATAATTCATTTCTGACAATGAAAATTTCAACCCCTCATACTGTTGCAAAATTCCTCCTACTGAAATGTCTACAATAATAATAATTATAATAATAATTATAATAATAAAAAGCATACATTACATATAAAAGATACCAGTGTACTAAAAGTGACAGAAGTGGACTAGCAAATCCTTCAAAGCACATATTATATAAATGACTAGCATTTAAAAACATTTCTTTTTCTATAAAATGTAGGTCATATACATTTATAAATTGGGGGGCGGGAGGAGGTTCTAAAGCAGTGATGACTGTTCAAATAGATATGCTGCTCTGTACAGTCTAATACCTATTCAATTCAAACTATAAGTTTGACATCTAGTTTATCAGAATAAACCCATCTTACCATCTCATAGCTCATAATTTGAAAAATATGCAACTCAAAGGAAGAGGTGACTCAAAAGTTCACTGTTTATCTGCATATGAAATAAGAAGAGAACTATTCCTTTCTATGGGTGGCCCAAGTCTCATCAGTTCAATATCAGGACTTAAAAGACTCCAAATTTATGTAGAGGAACTGGCAGGAATCAGCTCAGAAGCAGAATAGTATCTCTGATCCTTTAGGGACACAGCTATTCAACCTTAGCAGTCTTCCTCGTCTTGCAGAAGTGCAGCCAAGCCATTCATTTCTCACTCAAAGTGGATGAAGCCATAGACCTAAAGACTGTCCTCTCTATGACTGAAATTGTGCTCTGTAAACAATGTTATATATTCCAGCAGGAGGACATCTGAATTTATTTATAAAAAGATCATTAAGAATATTCATTAACTCAAACAAGGCTATTAACTCCCAAAGGTATTTTTGGAACTTATCCTTATGCTACTTGTCAAGTTAGCACTGTCATGTATTATTGCTTACAAACAGTACATCATCATATGCCTTCTAACAGAGCAGTACTGTGATCAGTTCATATTTACAGGCTTTTCTGTTTGTTTTTAAACAAGCTATAAAAACATTACATACTTTACAGACAATACAAATACTCAAGTCAAACAAATGGAATGCATAACAATAAGAAACGTCATAAAGGAAGACTGACATAAGTCCTTGATTGTCAAGACACATTTATATTTATATATAAACTCTAGCTGTGCAGAATCAAAGATTCAATCATAGGTACATCCTTATTTGATAAATCATATTTACAGCATGATATTGCATAAAAAAATAAAATAATGTTGTTTACACAATATTACCTTTCCATCCATTGGATTAAGGAAAGCAAGAAACAACTCTTAGAAATGTTTGCTTGCCTCAGTATGTGTTTCCTACCGAAAGATGTAATTTTAAAAAGGAAACAGAAGGTTTTGTATGTTGAGTAGAGCAAAAGCGACTACAAATTTATTTCCCTGACACAAAGCAAATTGAACTTGAACAGAAGTTTAAATTTCAAATTAAAGACACGTCTTTTCATTAGCAGTAATACTTTCTTAGTGCTTGTCCTTTGCAAAGTGAGTTTCAGCCAAATGCATTACATGCCTAACATAAACATGCATTACTCTAAGTCCAATGAACTTTCAAAGTTACAAGGCTTCATTTTAGTAAAACATTTAATTCCAGGAAACTGTAAAATTATTCAGTACCAACCATGTAATTTGAAAGTTCACATGTGTACTGGTACTGACTGCATAAACATATTTCTGCCTGTTAACTTTTCCAAACAGATTCCCAGGAGTATTAGGATTTTCCCTGCGATTTGTAATGGCATTAAATCAAGCAAACAAAGAATAAAAATCAAAGCTCTCAAAGCCAAGAAAATTTAGTTAGCAAATATACATACATAATGTAATCCAATGCTGCAAAATTCAGAGTGAATTCATCCAAATATTCTGGTTCATTTCAAACTGTTACTATGTATGATACAAATACTATAAAAATATTATGATCAAGCATGGAATATAACGTGTCTGTTCAGGTGGAAAGTTTTCATAGGAGAACATGAGTACTTTGGAATAAACTCCAAAAGTTACAGTAGAACCCCAATAATTTGCAGCAATGCCTTAGAAACCCCTTACAAATTACAATTTTGAAAATATTGAAGAAGCAGGCAACAACAGCAAGGATGTCACATCACAAAATGTACTTTGTTCATTTATTTTGACAGCTGCAATTTAGTTTTCAATACTCCTTCTACCTCCCAGTATACTAATATATATGCTGTAGTATACTTGGGTGAAGTAGTACAGTATTATTGTGTGAGACCTTGCTACAGTACTTTTTAGACCATTGCAGAGAGGCGGGAAAGGACCATGAGGGATGTAGAAACCTGTCAGATACTCTGTTTAGAGGTCAGCGAATTAGCAGGATTTTACTGTACTTCTCAATTAACAATGAAAAGCTCCCGTCATCCAAAAAAAACTGACAAATACAATATAAAAATAATACAAGTGTTATTTCACATGAATACTTTCTTGTCCTATTTTCTTCTGGAAACACAATTTTCCTAAAGACAACACTAGGCGACACAAGATCATAAACATGTTTCTTTTATCATCCAATTTAAATTGTTTATGTTGTTATTCGTAAACCAACATACAGTAATACACATGGTTAATCCTTCTCCCCAAAACTTGTCATTTATGATTAATTCATTCTCAAATCAAATGAAGAAAATGTAAATGCCTATTAGTATACCATTACAAGCTGATTCCTTCATTGTCTGTTATATTAACGGTAAAACATATCAAAAGGTTCATGCTAAAAGGGACACTGTCAAGTAATTTAGGACCAAAATATGGCCTATTAATAAGTGCATGTGTATATACATATATATATGTATGTATGGAGAGAGAGAGCTTGGTAATAAATGTCATCAATTTCCTCTTTTTCAAAATTATCATTGCGCTATCACTAGTAGATATCCCCAAAAATTCCACCTTACACACACACATATCAGGTGCTCACATGACCTTTTGGTAAGAATGCCTGCTGTTAGCTCAGGGGAATCTCCACGCTCACCCCAGCCTTATCCTGACAGCACAAGAACAGAACAGACAACCAAAGCTGCTTTTTTCCAGACATACACAGAAAACTAACAAAAATTACCAGATCAACATGAAGAGTGTGCATCTGCAGCGGATTAAAAGCAGCAAAATGTGAGCAGTGAAAAACGTTATTAAATAATGCCATTATCAAACAAGAGCTTTCTACAGAGCTAAACCTCCCAGAACTACATAAACACTTTTTCCAGGATAAAAGGGGATGAAATCAGGAAATCACAGCAGTATATTTGGCTAACTCCTCCAGTGCAGAAAGCTTCAAGCATCAGCAGATCAACTACTCACACCACTTCTTTAATTGTGGAAGAACCCTACAGGACAGTCCCTGTGGCTTAGACAGGACTTCACAGCCTGTCCTAAGGCACAGAGTGCAGCTGGAATGGCTCAGCAGCAGGCTGGGGAATGAGCTGTGGTGTCAGGAGTAGCAGTTCCTCTGGTGATCCCTGTTTGGCTGCAGGGAAGAGCAAGCTCCTTCAGTCTTTGAGCAGCCTGCTCCCTCATACACCCCCCCGAGTGATTCCCAGGCGTGATGACGGCACCGGAGAGCCACTCCCTCCGAGTCCTCAAGCACATCCTCACACCAGAGTGTCAATGCAGTAACTTTTTTTAAATAAAGCTGAGTCAGTCCCCTCAGGGAGAAGGAGGCTTCATTCCTCTCACCTCCCTATGGGCCCACAGCAGTGTAGTAACACAGTAATAACCCAGACTTTTTTTTTTTTTCTTTTGTTCCTTGCTATATTTAACAAACAGTACAACTGCCATCTCCTTGCAACTTCAGGGCATAGGAACAAAAGTGCCAACACAGTATTATTCAGGCACCACAAGCTAGGATGTCATGGAAATGAACACTGAAAACAAAGTATGCCTTACAAGAGGTGGTTTCCTGGGATATAGGGACCCTTTATGTTATTGTTGTGTGCAACACAGGATGGAAAAAACCCAAACTGACCATAAAGGAAGAAAAACAGAGAGACCACAAATCAGTTTAAAAATATTCTTTCAAAGAAATTTCTTTACATGTATCATTAATAATCAATAAGGAATTCACTTTTCTCCCTTGATGCCCACTCTTTTCAAGTTAAGGCCGAATATTCAGACAAAATTACTGCTAAGTCATAGCATGCTGAAATGCCTTACTGTATTACACACAGGGTCAAGAAATCAAAAAAGCCTGCTTTCTTATACAAAAGTATTAAGAAATTTGTTTATATAAACTGTATTCTTGCCAATAGAAGAAGCAGGTTATGGATAATAAATGCCCTTTCTCTCCCATCTGTACCAAGTGAAGTTAGTGCTCTAGTAGTGCTACCGTAAGGGAAAAGACAAAGTGGGATCAGTTTCCTGGTAATGAAAATTCAGAAAAATATGGCTACTGCTTTGGTAAGAGGTGGGAACTGTTCTAGGTCCTGCTCAAGTCCTTTCTTAAAAGACAGGATATACTTTAGCCCCTTCAGATGCAGCCTTTTCTCCTACCTGATGGCTTTGTTTGAGACACATCAGCTAGCAACAGTGCTGTAAAAACCTGGATTAAATCCTATTTAAAAAACCATCATATACACACCTACATGTGTGTGTGTGTGTGTGTGTGTGTGTGTGTGTGTGTGTGTGTGTGTTTTTCCCTGGTTAATCAGCCTACATGAGGCTTAAACTGCCTTGAACTACCAGACAGTGTCCCTTTAGGGAAGGTGCAATAGAATGAACATACAGTTCAAAAATCTGAAACTTGTTAACTTAAACTACACAATAGTTAGGCTACTCAAATCTTACCACCTTAAAAATGCACACAGAACTACTTATCGTACCATACCGTATACTTCAAGACAAAGTACTATTCAAAAAAACATATTCATGGTACAGGGATAAACTTTGCAGTTTATTTATACTGTGAAATGCAATGAAAACTTCTGATCACTCTCCTAGGCTGGAAAAAGAAATCCCATTCACTAGCATCATTCACCAGTTTGGGTTGGTAAAATTGTAGTGACTTTTACTAAGCAAACACTAAAAAATAGGGAATTTGAATGCCCACTTCTTCAGCTTTAAGGGATACTTCAATAAATTTAATAATTGGAATTGTCAAAATTCTAGACAGAGAATTAAAACAGTTTTTACAGAAGCTAAAAAATACCCAATCTCAAGTATATGGAAAAGAATTACTGGAGCTGCTATATGAGATGAAAATGATGCAACCGTATCAAACCTAAACATCTAAAAATGGCTTTATTTTTGAGAAATCAAAAACTATAAAGTTGGCTAAGTGCTCTATGTTAATCATTACGAGTATGTAGGGTAAGGTACAATTAAGCTTTAAAATCTTGGAATACACTGTTTGTGTAAGCATTTTGCAATTGGGAATGTCATCTACAGAGTATTTTAACTAAAACTTCAAAATCTTGGTTTCTGCATATGAAAAAGTCATTAAAAAGTTACATCTAGATTCAGCTGTACAAAGAAATACACATTACTTCGGGAATGAAGTAAAGGCTTTAGCAGTCAAACATTTTGCTTAAAAAAGTGTTTAAAGTATTTTAAATTAATTAGACTTTTAAATAGTAGAGTTAGTCTATCAGAATTCACTTTCTTTCCCTCCAAACACAACTCAAGGTAATGCAAAGCAGAAATAAAGGGCACATGGTCTAAAATTATTTTTGAGAGAGACTGAAGACTTTTCTAGAAAATGCTTTCTTTTAAAGCCTTATCTGACTTCTGAAACTTACTTGTTTATTCTGTGTGTTTAGTACACATTGATTCCCTGCTGAAGAGCAATGACTATGCTGACAAGCTTAGAAATGACAATGTGAAAAGTATCAGACAAGAAACTGTCCTCCCAAAGCATACAAGGAAACCAGCAAGGAAACAATCATGGGGGTAAGTCTTACCTGGGGATTTTGTTTATTTGAAAATTTCATAGAAGGTAAAATATTTTCTGGATTCAAACAAGTGAATAATAAACTGCCTTTGATAGGGGCACCAACATCAGGCAGTTCAATGACTGATGGCTAACAAAAACATTAAAAAAAAAAAAAAGGAAAAAAGAAAAAAAAAGAAAAAAAATGAAAAAAAAAGCAGTTATTGGTCTTGCTAATATCAGCTTACTTTTGTTTTAACATAGCGCTCTTAAAAGCTGTACAGAACTCCATCTTATACAGAGCAACCCCCTTTTGACAAATGTGTTCTAAAGTGCCAGTATTATTTACAAAGATTTCTTAGCCAAAAGTCTGGCCCGTTGTGGCATCAGGTGAAGAAGTCATCCCAGCTCTGCTATCATTTACATTCACCAAGGGAAATTCTGGGAAATCAGCACTTGTCCCTGGTCCCCGAAGGTTCACCTGTCCATTGGCAGTGCTAAACTGAGAGGATATTCCAGCTCTTGCCCCATGGTACTGAGCTCTAAAGGGCTGCTCAAAGGAGCTAATTTGATATGCTTGATGAACAGACTGTGCCTCTGCTTTCTTCTGAGAAGTTACTTGATCCAAGAAGTCCTGCGTAGAGGAGGAAGAAGAATGATTTGCCTCATCACCTGAAAAGGGAAAAGGGTGCTGAGAATCACCAACCATTAGTCCAAAGTGAGACTTGTCTGGAGTTGTTCTTAATGGAGAGTTCATTCCTGACCGAAAGCTGTTGACGGGTATAGATGTGTAGACCTTCTCCATGGAAGGAAATGCTGGCTGGGTTGTAAGAGTCTGGTTATCAGTCACAAAATTAAGGCTCGGGTTGTTCAAATAGGCATCATTTTGGCTAGTTCTGTCCAAAGCTTGCTGTAAAAACTTTGAATATTCCTGTAACATACTAGCTTTATCTGATGAGGAAGCTTGAGAGCTTGTTCCAACCGTCTCAGATGGGGTCACCTCAGATACTTCAGTGGAATTGATGGATATACTAGAGGTCACTTCCGTGTCAGCCACACTGAAAGAGATCTCATGCTGTCCATTAGCCTTGTGTGAATAATGATCTAACAGAGTTTGCAGTACCTCATCTGGAATGACATTTTTGTCATGGTTACCTTTAATTTCAACATTCAGTGCCTGTGTGTCTAGTATTGAGGCTGTAGCAGTTTCATCAATGACACTGGCCACAGCTGCCTGCGTTACTGAAGGTTGAGATGCTATGGTACTTACATTCAAGGCATATTCTCGACTGTTATTACTAGCTGCTTGTAGATACCTCTTTTTCTTTAAAAACTGCATTGCATCATCATAATTAGTGCTGCTGTGTACAGGTTTACTGGGCCCTTCCTGTAATGTGTCAACTTGATCAATGTCAGCATTACCTTCAGAGTCCAGTAAACTTTGCTTATCCACAAGATCAAAGGCGTACTTTGAAACCTTGCTGTCTTCATATGTAGATAAAGGTGAAATGGTTTGACTTTGCTCAAGTGGCTGCTTTAGACTCCTCTTGTTGACCTTTTTGAGAACGAGCTTCGGTGGGTGTATTTCTCCAGAATTTGCTTCCTCTAAGTGCGATCCACCGACCGAAGAATGTGGCATCTCAACAGCGTATTCTGCTACCATATATTCATCTTTTACTTTAGTACTAGAAGAGTACAAAGGCAAATAGTCATTTTTGTCCTTCTTGTGTTCTGATTTATCTGTACCTTCCTTATCCCCAGATTTTGTTTTCTCTGTTTTCTGCCTTTTCTTCTTTGGCAAGGAGCTGTCTTTCAGAGGCGTAGAGAAACCGGAATCTTCCTCCGATGGCAAAAAGCCAACTTTGGTGGCACTTCTGTTGGGTTTCTTCTCGCGGTTCTCATGGCACATACGTTTGTGTTTCAGCACACGATCGGTCCTGGAGAAATACTGGAAAAGATGATGGTGGTAAGTAGGAAAATAATAACAACAGCAACAACAACAACAACAATAATAATATGCAAAAATAAATATGTTAGCAGAAAGAAAAGAAACCTTTCATTCTAATGAATTTACTTGATGATTCAGCCACTTTACCAATTTCTAATGAAGTGTCAAAAAAGAGTGTACAGTCAATAAAATCAAGCACAGCCAACTGTGACTCTGCTCTACCTGTGCACCAAGACAACCCATCTTGACAGAAAAACCATTCATTATATATTTATTTGTATAAAAAGGAGAAAGCCCCATCTGCAATACTGGGGAATTGACTGGTGTTATGGTTTTCAATCACAGAAGATTTCACTAAGTCATCTTACCTGCAAACAATATTCACACTGATAAGGCTTCTCTCCACTGTGAGTTCTTTTGTGCCTTTCCATATGATACTTCTGTATAAACCTCATACCACATTCATCACAACGAAATGGCTTTTCACCTGATAAAAAACACGTAGCAATTTTAATCTAAAAGAATAAACCAGTATTTCTCCATAAAATTACCAGGTCAAATACTACATTCTCTATTAGAGGCAGTAAGAGGATTTAGTCTATTGCTATTGAATAACAACATAGGGCTTGCTTACATCACTATTTTTCAATACTCAGTTGCTGATGCCTCAAATTACTTTAAGCTTTTATGCTAAAAAAAACCCCCACCTTTAAAACTAAATCCTTACTCTTTCTAATGCAGGTGCAGGTATGTCTTACACCTAACAAATTAAGAAATGCAAAGATGGTCTTCCTGAATTGTTGCTACACTACGCATTTTTTAGGGCAGACGTATAAAAATACCTCAAACCTCTCACCAACTCATTAACTCAAACCTTACCCTTCTAGGAGAGAATTAATGCATTTCCCAACTTTGAATATGACATATTGGAAGGTGCTTTATATTTTGCCATTTTTCCCCTTATCTGCATCTGGAATTGAGAGAACTGCTTTGAAAAGTCCTGGTATTTTGGTTGAAACCCAAATTTATTTATTTTTTTAAATTAAGTCAAAACCCAAGAAACCTCTGTAGCAGAACTGCATACTTAAAGGTTTCTCATTTTGGTTGTTTTGTTTACTTCTTTTGGTTTCTGTTTTTATTCTTTACTTTCAGGAAAGTTCAGACAGTACACACTGCCCTGAATTTATCTTCAGTTCTTCCCCTATTTTTCATCACAAAGAAACTATGTAATGATCCTTTCTGAGCAGGGAGAAACTCTATTTTTATTTCTTTTAACTTTTGCCTTACATCTTCCCTCTGATATTTTTTCTAGGTTTCTCTGACAAAACCTAAAAATTTGAAATGCATTGAAAAGTTAGTTTTGCTGTTATAGAAGTTCACTATTATTTACTAGAACTCGCCTTGAACAGAAGCAATCTCTCCTTTTAGTTCTTACTATGAAATCTTCTGGACTGACAGAGGTCAGCGAGTGTCTTGGCAGCATCTGTCAAGACCCTCTTTCTTCTGGATAATGCACTGCACTGATTTTTGGGATATGAACCATTTATGTCTTGTTTCCAGAAATATGCAGATTATTGCTATTTTCTGAGGTAGTTTTATTCTTACTGTTATGAACTGTTGAATTACCAACAATCAGTAGTTAAAGTTTAGAACTTTAAATTATTAGATTTTATTATTTAAAATGTTGTCAGAGTTTGTATTTTCCATTTAGAATAGAGAAATTTATCCACATCCTGCTACAAATGGGAATACAATACCTTAAAATAAGGTTCCAGTATTTATAGAAACTAGAATGGAAAATATCTGTATCGCCCACACATGTGCTCCTAGTCAGATCATTAATGCCTAGAGTTTCAACTTCCTTAATTCCAAGCAATTTCTAAATCTCTCTCTTTGTAAGCCTACGTCCTATTTCCAATTATTAATTCTTACCTCTCCATGTGGCTTCTCAGCCAATCCCTTTCTTAGATGAAATTATTCCAATTTATTCTCTCCTAAATCAAATTATCTCCTCTCCTCAGATCTCTCAGCTTCCATCAGTTCTTTTTCTGCAGGCTGACAACCCCAGCATTCTGTATTTCTTCTTTCACTTGACTTAGAGAACTTTACTATTTCCTGCTTATTAAGAAGCACCATAAAATTTTGCTTTTTTTTTCAACATCCCTTGTAAGTTATAACACCTATGATATCACTCCCTCTCAACCTGCCTATAAGCAAATCCTCCTTTCTGGCCTATTTCTCAACTTTCAGACTCCAGGTTCATTCTATTTGTTAGGCACCCTCACAGCTCCAGTGCCTTACTCCCAACAAGTCTGTTCAGACTTTCTGAATCAAATTCCAATCCTTGCCTTCCATTTTCAGGATGCTGAGGCTTCATCATTCTTGTTTGATACATGGGAACTCTTCCATTCCTCAAGACTACTACTCAGTCCTTGTTACTTACTGTTTTCTTTCCCTTTGCTCCACTAATTCTACTTTGTGGTTTTTTTAAATTGCCCCTTCAAACAACTCTCCTTGCATTGTTTCAAAGCTTGCCTTCATGCCACCTTAGATTTATTGTAGAGAATAAAGTGGCTGTTTGGGTTGAAAACTATCCTGAGCCTTAAAACAAGATAGCTGAGTCCTGTTCTGGCCTTGAACAGCCCTCTAAGGAGCCATCCTGCAATCCCAGGAAATGCAGAACACTTCATTAATACACTTACCTGCAGCCTTACACTCATTTCTCTAAGTGAATGCACACAGAGTCCCTTAACATTTTGCTACTCAAGCTGGCTATTTGCGGGCAGAAAACTTCCCATTTCTAGGCTTCAACAGGGCCAAACAGGGGTCTGTGGTTTTTAGGTGGATTACAATCACCAGTTATTTTGGAGACTTTCAGGGCACATACAAATGCACTGCTGATCATGCCTTAACACAGAGAAGAATTTGGGGACACTGCCCTGGAGTTAACTCAGCACAGTACAGAAAATAGTATTTTTCAGCAGAATTTCAGAACACTCTGAAAGTAAGATTAAGGAAACCGTTGTGAAACTGGCACCATATTTAATTTTGGCTTTAATCTTCACATGGAAGATGATAATGTTAGAAAAAGATTAAAAATTAATATGAAGATAGGCTTCCAATAATAATTTCATCCTAGCAGAAGCCAGAAACTTCAGATGCCTTCTGCAATTTTGTAGTACTTTTCAAACAGGGTCTATTGCAAATGGAGGAGATCATTAATAACTGCCTTTTGATAATGCAGGGAGAATCCAGGACACATTTTTCTGAAATGTCTTGGGAGTGGGAAAGAATCAGATGTATTAAAAAAATTATCAAAATTTAAAAATACAATATAACAATTATTGCATTATTTATGAAAACAGCCCATGTGTTGTGTCTATGTTTGCAATCTATTAAAACCAAGCAATAGAACTACTCATCCAGTTGTAGTACAAATATTATGTGTATGAAGACTGTAACAATTACAAACCCAGGCATTTTAAAGTCCAAACAGACAAAAAACAAATTATAAAATACCGAAGAAGGCAATAAAAAAGCAGCATGACTGAATGAGAAGGCACTTCAATTGTCAGCCCCAGTGGTGTTTGATTTTTATTAATGTGATCTTAGTTTTTGTGTTTAAAATGGAAAGTAGGGTGGCTTACAGAATTAAGACACATGAACACATGAGTGGGTAAGGTATATAGAAACATCTCTAAGCAGACATATTAGAAAAAAAAAGAAAAAAAGAAAAAAAAAAGAAAAAAAAGGAACATTCAGCACCTTCTCCAACCTCGTAAACTGAAAATATTTGCGTACCAGTGACTCTTCCCTCTCTTACAACTAAAATAGCAATTTTCTGCATCATTAGGGACAAGTTTAGCAGCAGGGTTCCAACTCTGCTGCCCTCCTCTACACACAATTATATGCAAATCTTGTATTAATGCAATGTCTGCTTTTAGATGCAACTGTTTAATTATTTACACAGAATAAGGCTGTTCATTGATTGCTTCCTAACTCCCTCACAATATTTCCTTTGAAGGAGTGGTTCAGAGAGCTAAAGTCAAATCAGACTGGAAATAGCTGGGGCACCAGTAAATTGAGGGCTTGTAACAGGCATAAAATGCGGCTTCTACCTGTTACTACTCTCTTTGATTGGTTTAAAATAAACTGGAAAATTCGATAAAAATCTTTAAAAGAGTAAGAGATTTCGTGTTCCACATCAGTATTTTGAACATTGTACTAAAGCTGGTGCTAAAAGTGGTCATTCATGGAGATAAAAATGCAAAATAAAAAAGTATTGAATGAAGTTAAGAAACATTTTGGAAAAGCATATGAATAATACAAACAGATCTTTACTTTCATGAGAGTAAAACACAGACTCACCGCTCACCTTCTAGTTAGAGGAGCAAGCTGAAAATTTATTTCTTTTGGATGGGTTTAGTTATGCAGCCCTGAACAACAGAGTGGCTACACAAACAGCTGAGGGCCAGTAGTGAACACTGTCATGTAGAGGTGAAACACAGACAGATATGCAGAGTGCCAGCTAGCTACACTGTAACTGGGTGAAGCCACAAATTAAACACTAGTTAAATTCTTGTTAACTAAATGGCCTTCAGAAAAAATTTTGCCACTCCTGGAAGCTGGGTTTTATGTGTTTTCTCCTAATCATTACTAGCCGCCAACTAGGAAAACATCCATAATTCAACAATTTAAACACAAGCACCATCTTCTACTTTCTGAGAAACAACCAAACTATACCTCAGGATGCTGAGGAAAGGAGGAAACACAATTATCTAAAAAAAGTCAAATAACAATATGGTTGATTAGTTAAATGGTACCTTTTTCTCTGCTAAAAAAAGACTAGCATATGTAAGAGCTGGCATAAAAACCTACAATCTCACCATATCCACCCCCTCCCCTCAAAGCTTAAAATCGACACAGATTTCTCATTGAAGCTAGAAGCTAAATTTTAAAAGATAATTAAATCAATTTATAAAATATTTACAGTCAAGTGTTAATTAACTATATTGCCCAGACTCTCATTTTCAAAGCCACGTACAGGGAACAATCCTCATTCGGAAAAAAAAAAAAAAAAATAAAATCTTCTAAAAAATGTGAATACTTTACTTAAATTTTAAATTTTTGCCTTTTTGGCGGGGGGGGTTGGGGGGGCAGATAGATGGAAGAGACTGAATGAGCATTCTTTTCAAGTGGAGGCAGCATGGTTCACCAATTCAGAGCCAGAGGAAAGACTAGGAGCAGAACAAAGACACTGGACAGAAGAATGGAAGACTCTTCTGTGCCTGACTGGCTGAAGGAAACCTACTTAGTCTGGACTCATGGCAACGTAGGATACAAAAATCCCATGAACAACAGGGCATTTGTGCATGTAACTCCCTGTACACCGCTCTGAAAATTCATTTTGCAGAGTTTTTTTTCTCCCTCTCAACCCTTACACATGCACACACTGCACTGCATGTTAGTAGCTTTCATATCCATTTAAATGCTACAGCCAAGAAACACTGTGCACATTCACCAGCTCTGCTTTTCTGAAAAAGAGGCTGAGAAATTGGCATCTAGTCCAAAAGGGACCATATTACAAAATATTTAAAGAGGGATTGAAAGGCCATGCACCAAAATGCCAAAAACCCAGTGAAACCAAACCTGTTAAAGAATGTGGTTCTGTGCGGTGCAACAAGATTAAAAAAATAAACATATACAAACTTTAACTCTCTTTGGCTTAAAGCTTCGGGTCTTATTTGACCTATGTAGCATATTTTTAAACTAAGACTCTTCTTTTTAAAATAGTTCTGACTTACACCTAAAAGAAGAAAAAAGGTGAAAAGAAAAGCTGATACTAATACCTTTGGGGTTAGGCATTTTGGCCATTTTAGCCCTGGCACTTTTCCATCAAATTCAAATACAAACAAACAGACAAACAAACAAATAAATCTATGGAAATGTAATTTGGAAGTCCCCCTTGGTCTGAATTAACTTGATACAACAAAAGACAGAACTGCTTAACGAACTTTGACTTTTATGAATGCACAAACTTCAGGATTTGCTGCTCTGGGGTTATTTATAGAAAACTACTTTCAGATCTGCTTACTGGACTTCATACTCATTTTACAGTCAAAGGAAAGTGGAACAAGTTGAAAGCACAAAACTAATTTCTTTTTAAAAGCTTTATAACTTTATAACATGTGTTAAATTAAACCAAACTACAACAGGATTTTAGGCTGCATATTTATTACCAGAAACCTTGCCTGAGTGGGGAAACAGTTTTTAAGCACGCCAGTAAAGATACTCAAGGCACTATACTCACCAGTATGAATCTTCTCATGCCTCTGTAGCAGGTACTTCTGTATGAAACGCATGTCGCACTGACTGCACTGAAATGGTTTTTCACCTTGAACAATATAATTCCACATCCATAAGTTAATAACTACACACTGTTGGTTTTGATAACTATTTTTGAGGAATATTAAAATGTCTATTAAAAACACCAGCATCTGAGCGAATTCCAAAAATACCCTGATACCAAAAAACATTTGCCTTACTATGAACATGAACTGCAGAGCTCTCTCCATGATCCTAAGAGTCACATTAAGACTAGCACGGAAGAGTGATCTGGAATGGCTGTCTGTAATTTCCTCATGAGCAAGATCAATCAGGATGCTGGCATAGACTGCATTCAGGATACTGGCAAGCTATTTTAACAGTAAGTACCTTTTCCACTTCTCCGAACAGAGAGATACCTCATCAGGCAAATAAGCAGCCACAGCACATTTTACAAAGGGGTCAATTTTTGGCACTTAGGCTACAAGTCAACCCACTACTTTCTGATAAAGAAAGAAAAGAAACCTTGTAAACAGTTAGCTCTTCAGTTTATTAAATATATGTTGATTTTTTTTTTCTGATATTCTTTTGACACTTTGGTGCATGGAATCTCTAAGCTTAGATGCCAAGTTAGCTACACTCTTAAAAGTGAAATTCGCATAGAGCTGAAAACATTTTTAACATACGTAAACAACTCTTTATATAGTAGAAAAGACAAATTTGAAGTCAAGCAGTACCTGTATGAATGAAGACATGTCTCTGTAAATGGTAGTTGGTTCTAAAGGCAGCATTGCAATGCTCACAAACATGAGATTTGTGGGTTTTCAGACCAAGTGATCCATCCTCATTTATTGTAAGGATCTATTTTAAAAAGAGTAAAATTTGTTCTCACACTACCCTCTAAAGATGTCTTATTAACTACAAAAAAAAAAACATTAATTTTTTTCTATGCAGAAAATGTAAATATTTCAGGTAAAACAATGCTAATTTCTACAAAACTATGCGTTAAGCTTCTAATACACATTTCCAATTGCAGTCCAATCCAACTTGTGTCTCGTTGTGCATTAAGAGATATTTCAACAGGACAGAGACAGAAGCAGCTCATGGAAAATCAGCTTAGAGCTTCCCTAGGCACAGCTGAGTCACTTTATACACTACTGTTGATTTTGTCCGTCTGTTGGAAAGGATGCAAAGTAATCAAACCACTCCCGGGCACTAAACCATGGACAAATGTATTTCAAAGCAAAAGTGAAAAGTTATATTCTTTTTTTCAAATCACAACTCTAAATGTTTGCTAAAAGTCATTAAAGCTTAACCAGATTAGACATATATATTATCTACATCTATATAATACCAATAGTCTCAAAGGTAAAATCGTATTTTAAAAACCAAAATCCCAAAGCCAAACAACCAAGAGAATAGTATTATTCTTCTCCCCTTTCAGGTTTCTCACTCAATAAAGTATTGTTCACTCAATATACATTCTAAAGCATCTCCTTGATGACTTCAACTTGCCACGCTCAATTGCTTTGCTGTCAAACAAAGCTGCTATTTTCATATAAAGTTAAAAAAAACCTTAAATTAAAAAAATGCACCACATCTACCTTATTCAATAAAGCTAATCACAGGTTTTCTCTAATTTGTCAAAAGGAACAAAAATAGAAAACTAAACTGAAACCCGAAATCTCTAATATCTCTGGCAAGAGAATAAGAAAACCAGTAAACAAATTACATTTATAAAAGTCTTGATTAACTCTAAACACAACTATAAAGAAGAGCTTAAGGAACCTTAAATAATACAGTTTAGTCCCTTGTTATTAACAAAAAATAAAAGTATGCTGGGAAAACACATCTGCAGTTTGATTAGCTACAGCATTTTAGGTTTTATGATAATGACAGTGATGAGAAAGAAAGAGTCAACAACTGAAACAGTAGCTCTCATATAGTAGCAAATACTGAAAGATCTACTTAATTTTTAATTCTCCTGCATCAATACAAGAGTGAAAGTCTCAGACTAACAAATTCTTGTGCATTCACTCTGAAGGACAAGCACATTCATACGTTTGTAAGATTGGTGTGTTACAGCTCCAGTCACAGATAGGGACAATTGTAAAGACTCTGTTCTGTAACACTATCCAGCTGATGAAGCCGACTGCTTCTTTAAAACAAATTTAAATACATGTTATGAAATGCTTTTCATATATTATATCGAAATTTAAAAATAATTGTGCAGAAAATACACTTGGTTTCATGGTTATCCTAAACCTGGGCTCTTCTACTTAATCTACACCTTGTACCACCTCTTAAATGCTGAGAGTTAACGTTGTCAGAGCAGCTTCCACAACCAAAGCAACAAAGAAGCTTGTGCGTGTGTGTGTGTGCGCGTGCGTGTGTGTCCGTGTGTGCACGTGTGTGTGTGCGGGGAAGAGGGAACACGAGACAGGAGTCATGACACCTAAGGACTTCTTTGTCACCTGATTACTGAACTGATATAAAACACAATTTATAAGGTTTCAGAATGCTAACTGACTTCCATTTGTCCGAGCTCCAGCTGCTTGTTTGGATGGAAAATCAACCCTGCTACTCTGGCAATACTGAAACTGCAGCAGGTTCTCACCTAGGTCAGTCCTTCAGCTTTTTCCTACTCTGCCTTTCTTTTCTGACAGGTCTGAAAAAGGGGAAGAGAGACTGAAAAAGAACCTGTTTAACAATTCTCCTGATCATTTTTCAATCTTTTGTCATCTCAAAAGACTAACCCTGGCAGACTGGGAGACAAAAAGGAAGCATGCAAGTACAAGTCTGTAGAAAGAGGGGCATACGCCTCTTCTACCTTGCCATGTTTCCATGGAAGTGATCTCTGGATGTACTCAACCTAGATCTCCTTTTTCTCTCAAAGGGAGAAGTGAGAAAAAAAATGCACAGCATTTGGAACTTGCTTCCACACCCAATCTGAAGCAATTTCTCAGCTTTCCAAGAATACTACAGGTGCAACCTTATTTGACAGTGCTTTGAGGAGGACTGGAGGGTCCTGCTCCCAGAGCAACAAAAAGGTTTGGGAGATTTTTTTTTGTATTATGGTGAGGTTTCCTCTGATGTAAAACAGTCTGGGCTGATTACTGAGTAGGTTTATTTTAATGCTGCTGTGTGATAACATATAACTGATTTACTTCTATCAGAGCAGCCTGCATATGTTCTATTTTAAGCCTGAAGATTAATACTGATTTGGGGAATCACTAGAAGATATAACACTGCTACCTCATGAGGTGAAATGATTCTGGTTTTATCTGAAGTGCTTCTCAACAGAAGAAAATTGTTTTCAGACATACAGGGATACATACTCCTCATGAATGGATCTACAAAACAAATTTTTAAGTAACAAACCAGCACCTAGGGTAAGAATCTTTTGATATAAGTAAATACATATATGAAGATGATTATGACCACAGGAATTTTCCCTACCTATATAAATTATTTTATTTATATTAGTAAACTTTTTAGAATTTTCAAAACTACTATTTTAGTTTTCTTTTTAAAAACTTTTCACTACTATGCATGAAGCATATAAAATTATCAGGCTCACAGAAAAGCACAACTATTATTAGATAGATACAGAGTAATGATTTATAAATGGTCTACAAAGCTACTGACTCACAATTTAAAAAAAATATTTGGAGAGAGAACTGCCTGGAAAGACAGATGTTAAAATATGTCAAGAGTTCATGTTGCTAAAAGGAGTTCAAAGAAAAACACTGTTATATCAGTTTTGTTTTGGGTCTCTGGTGAACTTCAGAACTGCATCTTTACTGAGCAAACAAACAATTTCCAGCCTAACTAGTTCAAATGCTAATGAAATTAGTCATAGTCAACCAAATCTTCAGGTCCTTTTAATCTTGGTTTTGCCAAATCAATGTCTTACTTTTGCTGGTGAACGCTGTTTTCTTTTCTTCTTTTTCTGCAAATCTACTGGCTCTCGTATTTGTTTTTTGTCTCGTTTCTGTTGTTCAGATGCATCAGTAAAGGTAATTTCTTGCTTTACACTGATCTGTTAAGATACCAAGTGCCAGTTTCAGGTAAGGTTCTCACTACAGAAAAGCAATTTTTCAATTTTAGAAGATGACAAACTGCTGAAACAGAAAACCTTTTCCTAAGGGAATTATCTTCTGGCTTCACTCTTTCAGAAATTTAAGTGAAAGAATTAATATGTATCTTAAATAAAAAGGGCACAGTTAATTTCCTCAGTAACATTTTGATGTATCCTTTCATTCATCTCCCAAGGTCTTTTTTCCTGACCTGTGGTGATTTTGAGATCAGTTCATATGTTAAAATCACTTCCATCTGTAAAACAATTCACTTTTTCATACCTATTTTACTTTAGTCCGTGCTGTTGTCAATGCAAGATTTAACGGAATAGTTTATTATATATTTAAAACAGAAGTATTTTTAAGAAAAAAACAAGACCAGTTCTAATGAAGTTTTTGAAAAAAAAAATTTAAAAAAAATTCAATCTAATGTGAACTTTAACGAAGACCATGATACTCTTACATTTTTCTAACACCTGACCCACCTGATCTACAGCTAACAGAGTAGTGTTTTAACAGTGCTGTGTTTCTGAAGATTATTCTTCATGTGTAAGGCTATCTGCTTTTATAGTCCTGGTGATTGTCCTTTATGTTTGAAGGGTAACAGTGATGATGTGCTGCATTACAGACAGATGCTCTGTTTTCAAAAGGAAGTCATCTCTATGCTCTCTGGGAAAGCCAAGGTATGCCTTCTATGAGATACTGTGGAGGGGCATATTTATGGTCATGTATGAAGTGTCACAGTCCAACCTGCAGTGTGAATGCAATTGATAAGCGTCCACATACCTTAAAAACATACAAGATGCTTCCTATAGCAAAAGCAACTAAACAGTACTATGAACAGCATAAACAGTATGCACCTTCTAATAACGCTATTTATTCCATAGTTACCCTTGAACATAAAATATCCTTAAAGGAGCACATTTTAACGCTTTAGTTCTATAGTAACAGCCTGCTTATAAAATATTTATAAAACAGATACTTAAAGATTATACTTATTTGGCAAAAATTATCCACAGCCAGAGGAAAATGACATAAATATTTTGATAATCAAAATCCAAATAAGCAATTAATAGATTCTTGCCAGAGTAGGATTAGACTACCAGATCAAGCTTCCTAGTAATCTCTCCAATATGTCACAAAGAAATTGCTTACAGGGACATTAACAGCATACTGCAGCCCTTGAGGAAGTCTATCTTGCGCATCCATTTCATCATCATTTTTTACCGTCTCCTCATGGACCATGAGTTCATCATGTGAAATCATCTCTTGCTGTCGAAGTTCACTTTCCTGTAACACTTCATCTGTTGCAAGAATTTCTTGGTGCGGCATAGTCCGATCTTGAAGCACTGCCTCTTGCCGTTCTCTCGATACTCCAGACTGGTCAGATACTGCACCCATCCCTACCATAGCCCTGGATGACTGCATCTGGTCTATGCCACCACATTTAAGAAATAATCCTCCCAGCTTGTCTTCAATGTTCATTCTTAAGTGCAATTACCTACAAAGAAAGTTTTAATAGTAAACATCTACAATTGGTGTGCTTGCTTAAAATTTTTTACTTAAAAACATTTTATAAGAACTCAAGTCAGTACTCTACAAACACACATGCAGTCCTAAAATTGATACTGAGTAAGAACCAAAACTTGGAAATCTTGGGGGAATGTCAAAAGATTCTCCTTTCACACTCTGTGTGCACACAATTGAACACTTTCAAACAAAAAGTTTCAAATCAGTGCTCCTGACTACTGGCAAAAGTATGGTAATTAAATGATGGCTAATTCCTCCTTCTCATTCCCTACAAAACTTATCATTTTTTCCTGTATGCCCTCTTTGCTCCGCTCTCTTTTTCCATTTTGACTGTCTTTTACAAACACATCTTTCATATTGGTCCTGTTCTCCCTACTTCCTTGTCCTTTCAGTGCCCTTCCACTGCTGCTACCCCAGGGCATTGTAGCTTCTGGAACATCTTAATATCCACAAGTGAGAGAAAACTGGGCTGCATCCAAAGCAGCACTTGGGAGAGGTGATTCTGCTCCTCCATCCACTCTCCTGCGACCCCACCTGCAGTGGTTACATCCAGCTCTGGGCCACAACTTAAGGATGTGGATACACTGGAGCAAGTCCAGGGGAGGCAAGGAAAATTATCAAAGGGCTAGTACATCTCTGCTATGCCAACTGGATGAGAGAGAAAAAGGCTCTGGGGAGACCTTATTGCAGCCTTTCCTTACTTAAAAGGGAGCTTTTAAGGTGGAGAAAGAACTTTTTAGCAGATCCTGTTGCAACAGGACAACAGGTAGTAGTTTTGAAGGGAGAGATGGTCGATTTAGACTAGATACAAGGAAGAATAATTGTTACAATGAGTGTGCTGAAACAATGGCACAAGATGCCCAGAGAGGGGGTGGATACCCCAACATTCAAGGCCCGGTTGGATGGGCCTGAGCAGCCTGATCTAAGTGAAGATGTCCCTGCTCATTGGAGGGGGTTGGACTGGATGGCCTTTAAAGGTCCCTTCCAAACCAAACTATTCTGTGATTCTATGAAAATGCAACTTTATAGCTAAAGCTATACATCAACTAAAGACTACAGAGAGGTCAAAACTATTCATAAAAGACATTCACTTTCACACCCACTAAGCAAGAGCATTAGTGAGGAAATATAAACTCCAATCATGAAAAGCAATACAATTCACAATATTCCAACAAGTATCATGACATTATTAATTGGTTTTTAGCACAGAGCAGGAGGCTTTTGTGAAGCTGGAAGTGGCAGCATCGTCTCATTCTACTAATTATTATATATGCAAGATAGTGCTGGGACTCTCCTTGGCACACCACATGTTCAGTCAGAGCAGTCAGTCTCCTTCACCCTATTCCCCAGACCCATAACCCCTACTACCCATTCCTGAGTGCTCCTTGAGACAGACACACCGACAGACAGACAGACAGACAGAGACAGACAGACAGACAGACATCCTTCCTCCATCCCTCGATGTTCCCACAGCCAGAGAGCAGAGGCAATACACACACAGGCCACAGCAGACACAAGGGAGAGAGAAGAGACACAGTGGAGTTGGAACAACACACAGCAGGCCCAGCCAAAGCACCAGAGGGGACCTTGGGCAGCACCAGCAGAAACTTTGATTTTGGTGCCTTCAGAGTTAGAATACAGGTGTGATGTGGGTACATTGCTAAACATCAGCTTCAAATTCCACCCCCTGAGAGTGCAGCATGGAGAAAGGATCCAGCTCCATTCAAGCCTAAAGCCAGAGGCTCTGCTGCTTTCCCTGCAGCTCACAACAATTCATAACCAAAGAAATCAGGTCTCTCTATAGGTGACAGCTCCAGAAATCAGGTCTCTGCCTAAAACCAGTAGAGCCATCACTCTGCAGAACTGCACCACGACAGCCCCCTGCCAGTCTAACAGCCTGCCACCATGCAAAAACCATCCATCAAACAAATGTACACCCAGTGTCTGAATTTCCATATTCAGTTTGATCCATTTGATCACTCTCTAAATAATTTTCTTCTCTGGGAATATATTTTGAAAATTCTCAATATATCTAAACATTTGTGAAGCTTGCTTTATATCAAACTACACCGAGTTTACAAAATAAGTAGTGGTTTCTTTTTAGGTGAGATCCTAGATTACCTGGTAGGAATAGAAGCCACCAGCTGAAAGAGCTGAAAAATCTCATGAGGTTCTCCTACACTGTACTTTGTTTCAAACATTACTATTGGTTCTTAAGATTCTGAGGGTAAAATTAATGCAATTTCTTAAAAAAAAAAAAAAAAAAAAAAAGGAAAAAACAACTCACCACACACCTCAACAAAAA
>VXBU01003596.1:146505-164630 GCA_013400315.1 Bombycilla garrulus
CTCACCACACACCTCAACAACAAATAAAGTAAAAAGGCCATTAACACACCCTGATGGCAACTCATGTCTTATACCTCAAAAGTGAAAGACCATTTGTCCCTATTCTGCACCATGAGAGGTTCTAAGCTTCATAGGAAGGCTGACAGCCAGGATGGTCTGACCTCTCTCAGTTTCAAATACTTAAGGAGCACACCAAAGGAAGAAATTTTTCAGGCAAATACCTTTTTTATTATTTTTAGTAAGCCTTGCTCTGCTAGAAATCAGGAGGACAGAGTCACCAAGCTAAATGTCTTTATATATGACAGTGTCATCAATCTTTTTAACATTCTTCCTTCCTACATAAGAAACCCATTTTAGGGACCAAAACCACCCATGACAGAAGAAGAAGATGGAAAAATTCTGTTCAGCACATTTATACTTGCAATTTGTCCATTTTTGTTCTCCTGCAATTCTAACGTAAGTTTAAAATCATGCCTTTGATTTTCACAGTATGTCTTCAAATATGGACAACAATTTCTTAATGCCTTGAGTTAGCTCAGGTAGTGCTATGTGACAACCTGACTCTCAAATTAATCCATTTAGAGTAATAGAATGAGATGTCTCCAAGGGAAAATGCAGGTCTGGTATGTCACAGCCACTTGCAGACATTATATAACCCATGAAGTATTTTTCAGATGTAACTGAGAAACCATACTGATAGTTTCTCAGCAATAACACAAACAAACAAACAAAACCTGGCACAGCACTAAGGCTGCATTCTTCCCACCAATGCAGATCTCCCAGAGATTTTGCAACAACATCATAAAAGAAGAAAATGAGGATTAATTTTTCATCTCTTTTTGTTTGGAATATCCTGCGCCAAGTGAGAAAGGTGAGAAGAACTGAAATTCTAAAATTTGATTAAGGATGGTGCAAAAGACCTAAGGCTGACACTGGTTCTTTTGGTAGAGCATTCTAAACATCTAGCTTGAAAGACAGACTTGAAGGAAAATAAAACAGATACATCTACTCATTTCAGCCTTTATCTGAAGTCAATCATTCTCAGGATACATCTCACACAGACTGTCATTCACTATGCTTTTGTTATACAGTACAGAAATACAACAGCATCAGGACACTGCAGAATCTCCAAAGGAATGACACGGACAGGTATGAGAATACCAGAACTCAAGATGCTGAATCACATCCAAGGGAGAACAAACAGCATCAAGTGTGAGAACGTGGTGGCCCTAATCTGTCTGCTCAGTCCACTGGCAAGAACAGCACAGAAGGCTGTTCCACATGGAGGATGATATGGCCACATCACTCTGAAATTTGGTAGGAATTGCAGAAATCCTGGATTTAAAGCTACTTCCTGGCAGGAAGTTGGGCAGGCTAAGAAGCTGAGTGTTAACCGCACAGAAGATCCTGAAAACTCTCACCACCAGAGTCAGGAAGACTCCTGACATACCTTGGGGCAGCTGGTGAGATACAACAGCTTCCCAGAGGACAGGCCAGCTGTGGACTGGTGTTCATGGGTCTGGCCAGCTCCCTCAGCTGCAAAGGATATGGAAACAGTTTCTCTCTCACTCTGACTAGCAGGTTTAGCAGAGTCACGCAACTGAAAACCTTCAAGTTTCTTCTAGTCATGATCTTGAGTCATATCAGAAGTGATGCAGTGAGTGCACTGCTTATTAAATAAGGCTTTCAAACACCTGGCTTTTCATAGAAAAATAGTGAGAACTCATAGTGTTAGATTCCACATGAGAAGTGACAAAACATGAGTTAAGTTCCGTGACTTGCAGGTGATGTTTTAAAACAAAGAGGTAATGTTTTAAAACAAAGAACCACAAACAAAAACAGGCTATTAATCCAAGCAAGAAGCATCCCAAATGCAATTAATTCAGTAAAACACTTGTAATTTGTCAAGTGACACCTTTCAGCTCACATAAAAGGAATCCTATCACTTAAATTGAAGATGAGAAGCATTCTTGGAAGAATGACAGTGTGATAAAGAAATGCAAGTTAAAAGCATTCAAACAAGATCTATTTACCAAGCCTGCAAAGATTAAATACATTTTTAAGTACAAGATGCATTTGTGAAATAAAGATCAACTTACTTAGAGATTATCTCTAGGGAAGATACAAAAATGCAAACCTCATACAGACACACAAGCAAATTTCTTGGCATAAGACAGTTATCCTTATTGCAGAGATGTTTTTCATGGAATTTCAGAACTTCTTTTAAGCTTCACCAAGTAATCTCATGATTTTTCTTAGAGTATACAGTTCCTCTATAAACTGAGAGAAAAAGAGCTGTCAACAAAACCTTTAAAGAATAAATTTTGCTTGGTAGAGGTTCTCCAAGCCTTTTCTGCAGGCAAAGCCTCCCACAAGAGACATCTATGGGCAGAGCTCCCCGGGGAAGAGAGAGAGGAAGGGGAAGGACTGCCTGGAAAAGGTCTCACAGGACCCTGCCAGCATCTCCTCTTTTCACAGGGTGCTCCACAGCTGCCTGCAGCACATCCCCATGCAGTGAACTGCATCGTTTCACTCAGAAACCGCTGCTTCGCCAAAGCCTCCGGCTGCACTTCAGAACTATTCATTTCAGGAACCCTGACATCAGCTTTTCCAAAGACTTCGTGCGCTGAGCTGGAGAGCTGAGTGCTAGAGACAATATTCCTAATTAAAGAAACAACCACTTAAATGAAAACATGCTGCATGAAAAGCATGACAACATTTCAATTCAGAATCAAAAATAAAAATACCATCAAGAGAAAACATTAATTGATTCAAAAAGTCTGCTGGGATGGTGGCTTCTATGAAATAGATCTGAACAGAGACCCTGAAGGAAAGCAGCAAAATTTGCAAGCCACCGGAGTACAACACATGGTCCAGCTCTTGTTCTCCACTTTGATTGATGGTAAGGGTTATTCTGTCTTCTCCCTTCTTTTCTTAAGCAGTAAGGCATTATTTAATTTAATGAGCAAGTACTCAGAGATACTAATTGGGTTCACTTTAAAAATAAAATCCATATGTGCAGAAACATGAATGCTGTAGGATTTAAAAGACTATTTATGACAGAGGAGAAAAGAAAACACATTTAAGGATTAACAGCAGAGACAAAAGATGAAAATCATCTGCAGTTTAGCATCTATTTGTAGAACAGAATTTGTTTAATGTTTTGCCTTTTCTTTTTAAAGTAAGATGAACTATTTGTATTTGTAAACATTGTCCTGCGAAAATCTTTTGTTGTTTTAGAACTTCTACTACTCCTTTTAAGTGTTAAAAAGCAGGATTAGCTGCTTTCTATGTCTGTAACCCACTCCACCCTCTCTCCTATACTATCTCCTCCCTACTTTTGCAAGGCAAAAAGAAATGAAAGGCTGAGGGAAACAGGAAAATTAAGTTGTTAAAACGTAACTATTCTTCTGGCTCAAACCTTAGCTCCTTCTGAAGGATTGTAGCAAAGACTTGAGACAGAAATACAACTTTCACTATAGCAATACACCCTCTTTGACCATGTTTTCTAAAATCCAACAAACACAAGAAACAGGATGCACAGCAGCAATTCTAACTTGCCTTTAGCAACCTGATATGGCTCTGATGAAAACTACCTCCAAGATTCCCCTCACAAAAGCTGACACTGTGCTCAGCCCAAGGTATTAAATGGTTTCAGTGTAACCTTACACTGAGAGTAGCCTGATGACATTATTTTAGCTCCACATTTTGGGATGTGTGTTTTCATTAGATTAAGACAAGGCAAAATTCCTAATGAGCAAATATCTGAAGCTACAGAACATGTACCTGAGCACTCCTCCCACATCCTTGCTTCAAGAGCTTTTGGAAGGAGGAGCCCAAGCCACAAAACATATAAAGGTGCATATATTTGCACATATTCTTGTGCAAAATGCACACAGAATAAACTTTTCAAAAGACAATCTGGGGAAACCCCTCAGCTTCCTAGGGCTCATCTCTACAGTCACGCTACAATTATTTGTGCTAAACTGTAAACTTCAATTAATATAGTGTACATAAATCTATAAAACTCCCTAAACAAACATTCTCATTCTAGTACAGAGGTTTTTCCTTCCCTATTTAGTGGAATAGTGGAATTCACTTTGGAAAAGTTTATTCTGAATTATAAAGTCAACCACTTTATAATCATAGCAGTTTACTGGCATGATTAGTAAAACCTTTCCAAATAGTCAAACTTCTACAAAATCAACTGCAACTGATACCTACTCCAGTGGGACATTTGGTGTGTTTTGTTATTTACCCAACTCTCACTGATACTGCAAGAAACAATCCAGTACAGGGGGTACCTGCCCAAAGGGGAGTGTCCTGCAACTCTCCCCACTCAGACCTCCTTGCTGCCTACTCTGGGTTGAGCACAGCATTGTGCAACTGAGAAGGGAGTTGCACAAAAACATTCCCACAGAAAAGCCATGAGGTTTCGTTTGGATCAGTGGGACGGAGCAGGTAGAGGATACAGGAGATGGGCAGTGAGGAAGCAGGAGCAGGAAACAGAACTGTTTCTTCCAGGAGTGGTCAGTGGTTGGATCAGATTAAAGTGCATTGTGAAACTGCTCCACAAAGGCAATGAGCACGCACAGATGAACACCTCAGAGCTGCCACCCAGACATACCCCACAGCTATGCCAAATTCAGACTGCTATCAAAAATACCTATCTACATTCTCAAATGCTTTCCTCCTAAAATGAAGTATAGAAGTCACCAATAATTCTGCAATTCCTGATGCGAATGAAGAAAGGGATGGCAACAGGGCTTAAGAGCATATTTAAAACTACTAATGTTTAAGCATTTCCATGAATGAACCCACCACCAATGTAAGCGCCTCCAAAAGAAACAGGAAAATTAGAACTTAACAGGTTCCTAACATCCACTTTAAATCCCTATCAAACCATGAAAAATGCTGACAGTTCTCATCACATCAGAAAGTATATTTAGTTGCACTATTAAAATATGAATATAGTCCAATATAAAAGGAAACATAGCTAGCTTTCACAGTATCAAAGGTTCAAATTTTACCATACCACAAAAGCCTAGAGAGTAAAGAATAATACCCTACTTAATGGCTCTAAATTAAGAACATTAAATAAAATTCTCTCTTCTGTCTATTCAGAAAAATAACTCGGCTAAAAGAACGATTTTTAAATTAACACCAAGTATTTTTAAGAATAATTTAGAATGTGTTGACTTGCAAAAAGCAAGCAATCAAACATAAATCATCATGAAAAGGTTAACAGATTATAAAATCAACACATTCTAAACGGTAACATATGATACACTCTCATGACTTGTTGCACAGTTATTTCTGAGTGCTCCATGAACACATGCCAGTGCAGGGCCTGATCCCACCAAGATTTACACTCATACTGAGCTGTGAATAGTCCTATTACAATCAACAGGATTACTCACAGAAAATCTCCTTATCATGCATAAAATTATCCATACGTGAAAATCCTTGTCACCTTTCTTATCCTGAAATCTCTATTCCATCATCACCAGCATAAGCATGATTTAGTATCAAATGTGGAAAAACTTGTGATGCTGTATTTAAAAAGCCACCATTCCATGTCAAAATCCACAGGGGTGTCACCAGTGTCATAAATATACTTGAAATAGTCCAAAAATCACAGGCAATGCTAATTTTTNACCAGGCAAAACTAATTTTTATATAAAAAAAAAAAAAAAAAAAAGCAAAAAAAAAAAAAAAGCCACTGGTTTTGTGGCACTAAGTTACAAACTATCAGAAAATAGTTATTTTTGAGAATTTATCTGGGAATTTCTCCTACTGGGTAGTTAACCTCACAAGAACAATGCAGGATTTGCACCATGAAACCTGTGCTCACTTCTGGGGGCCTTCTGATGACATTTATATTGAGGAAAACAAGCGCTATACTCAACTAAGGCTACCCAGCATATTCTAAGTAGCATTTTACAACTTCAGTCCAACTGGAAAAAATTTTGTGAAATTTCATCTATCTCATGCATGCCCCAAGCTGAAACTTTATAAAAATATTTCAGATAGTGGGTCAAATGGTTTTTCATTTGATTTTGACAACAGTGCAGTTCTATCACAAAGCTGAGGCAATCTAATAGCTAAGGTTACTGAAAGGAGCAATCCCTCTTTCTGACTCTGAGAGTCCACCCTACCATTGGTGCATACTCTAATGCTCAGATTTTTAAAAATGTGATTTTTTTTTTAACAAGCTCTTAAACTCCTTGGGCCTCACAACTTTTTTGCCATCTGCAAGTAACTGTGAAGCATCTCTACCCATCCCAAGCACTATGCTAGTGCTGCTTTACAGAAAATTACAACCTGCAGCTCTCAAATTGGCCCAAATACCAAAGCTCTGTATATGTGTGTGCATATGTTCCTTCTCCTTGGTGAAGAATTGGCTGCATGGCTGCACTCAGAGAGTTGTGGTCCATGGCTCAGTGTCCAAGTGGAGCCCAGTGACAAGTGGGATTCCTCAGGGCTTGGTACAGGGACTGGTGCTGTTTAACATCCCTGTCAGGACATGGCCAGTGGGACTGAGGGCACCCTCAGCAAGTTCCCAAACACATCAAGTACTCGAGGCCTTGGAGGGAAGGGATGCCATCCAGAGGAACCCTGACAGGCTGGAGAGATGGGTCTGTGTGAATTTCATGAAGTTCAACAAGGCAGAGTGTAAGATCCTGCAAGTGAGAGAGCAGTCCAAAGCACAAATACTGATACTGTAGTTTTAAAAAATACAAATATCATAAATATATGTGCATATGTGTGTGTGTGTATATATATATATATACACAGAGACGTGGTTTTCTACAGCACACTGGATGGAATGCTCCATAAAAATATGTGAAAACTAGTCAGACAGATTATAATATCCTTGCTCTGTTTGTTACAAGTGCCAAAACATGCATGAGTCACATAGCACATGAAAGGAAAGCCATGACCATTTAGGCAGTTGAACGCTACCTTGCAAAATAAGATCAAGCCCTTCTACCAAAATTTTTTAAAAATAGGTGATCAATAATTATATTTGGTACATTTTCTGCTTATTCTGACACATTTAGGTCAGATTTACCCAAAATGCTGAGTACTCAGGGCTGCAATTACGTCACTTACAGCAGTACTTTAAAAATACAAAGATGAATGCAATGCTGCTATTTTAATTTTAAAAAAAGCTCTTAAAGAGCTCAGTGGACATCCACACCAAACACAAATTTTCGTCTTGCTCACAGGCACCAATTCTCCAGCCATAAAATAAGAAACATCCATTTCCTCTCCCTGAAGCATAGTAAAATACTTGTAATAACAAGCAATGTTCAATATAGGTCACAAGGGTGAACTAATCAGTTTGTGGAGCTCTTGTTCCTGCAGCCAGCACAGCCCCTGAGGGGAGAAGGCAGCACACCTCGGATGGAAAGGTAAACCTGCACCAGGGAGTCAGAAAACTGCTGTGAGAAGGTGGGCAAGAGGGGTCTGGCCTCTCCCAGACCTAACCACTGACCAGAAAGCCCAACCAGCAGTAGGATTCCAGCTAACATGGATCAGCCACTTTGGTGCAGAATCCTTAGAGGAATGGGGCACAACAATGTGGGACTGCCATCAAGAAAAGGTAAGCATGACAGTAAGACTTTGAAAAGAGAAACCTTGTTTACCACCAGGATGTAACAGAACTATGAGAGATTTGGTTCCTTTTTGCGGCTTTGCCACTGCTTTAGGGGCAAATCTGTTATCTTGGCAAATCATTCCCGCACCCATCCTTCCACTTCTTGTCTCTAAATCAGGTGCAATGATCCACCTAGGGTTTAGGTGTGAAGCAAGCAGCAGACACTATCTCTGAGGGCCTCACAAGCCTATTGATAACTATTACAGAAATTCACAAAGAAATATATTCATTCTGCCTTCAGAGCAGGATTAAGCAGAGCACAGGAAGAGAACACGTTATGCAACAAAAAGAAAGTAAAGTACAAAGCAGCTACTTATTCAATTCATGGACATCCAAAAAGGTAGGGGCTTTGGGATTCATGTATCATGAAATACTATGGTATACCATTAAGGCGCAATATATTAATAGTATAAGAAAGATGGTAAAATTAATGGCACAGGTAAAGCTCAATGCTGCAATTTTAAGGCTTGCATACTTGACTTAAACCTAAAATCACTCTTTCAAAAGCCTGCTTTTCTTGTAATATCTACTTCAGCTTCATTGTTTTCTAAAAGGTCATCTACATGTACTAAAGAAAAACAGTAATCACAGAAAAATTCAAGACAATTATTTAATACATCCACATAGATTAAATAACATTGGACAATAAGCTAACAGAAGTATAACCAAGAAGGTTTTGCTCAAAAAAACCTGAAGTTAGCTGCAAAAGCCATCTTAGAGATTCTGGAAGACATTCCTCATTTACATACATGACAGCACAAGGAAAACTTACAAGGAAAAAAACAACACTATTCTAAACCATAGGTGAGAAGGCCATGAATAACAATAATACAGATCTTACACAGCATAGGTGATATTTCTAGATCTTACTTCAGCACTCAAAGACATTATTTCAACATGGGCTCTCAGGCTGTAAAAGCAATGCAAGTATTTTAGAATACAGGAACATTCTCTTAAGTTCCAATTTCAACTTTAGCACATCACCATGCACAGAGTAGGCATTTTTTCCCTAACTTCATTTCAGCAAACCTATTCAGGGTAAGACTACATTCTGTCTAACATTTCAAAACAAATTCTACTAAATATGCTTGGCTCTCTCCACATTAACTTTCCACTAGGCAAGGAACATTTTCTCATTTCATTCTTCTGCAGAGGAAGCATTGTCATAACTCAGTGTAACTTCATTTTTAATGGATATTTATTTCATTTCAGCTGTGTTTCAAACACACCCTTCATCTATCCACACATGGAACAGAAACTTAAATAATCCAGTTAATCTGAAACATGATAGAATGAATACCTCTTTAGCAAAAGATTCATTCCAGACAGACCAAGCAAATCCTATGCTTTCTGTACTGCTTTTCAGTGTGACCTTCAGTGGCCCAGTTAAAAAGATGGGGCCAAGAATCTGGGCCAGGAGACCTGAAAGAGCCTAAAGCTCCAAGACAAAGATCCCTACTCATTGCTCCACTCCTCAAACCCTATAGGTCTACCCTACCTATATTAAAAACAGGCCTTTTACCAACCTACCTATTCCATACAACTAATACACCTGGTAACTAAAAATTAAATATCTACTTCACATTTGCTAACATGAACACAAGCCAACATACATGTAGTACAGTCAATGGAAAAAATAAGCCCACGTAATAATCTCATTAGGTAAGACAAAGAATCACAGGTGGCAGTTACTTGTCAAAATGCTCAAGACATTTCCAAAAAACATTTGGACCCTTCAGAGATGGCAGCTTTACAGGAATATAAAACCAGTGCAATGACAATGATTTAGGTATCACTAGAAGCAGCATCCCAACCTGTACACCCTAGTGCCAGCCCTTTCTTTCCTTTAAAGCATGATAAAAATCAAGGAGCAGAGGATGTTGTGACGCTGCATTAGGAAGAGCACTGACCAACAATGAACCAGAAAATCTACCACTGTTCTTCAAATATTCAAGCAGCTACAAACTGGGCACCAAGGAGCAATTTTCATCAGTGGAATCAGGGATTGCTGTTACCTAAACAGCACTCTGTTACAGCATCAGAACAGTATCAAGCACCTTCATCAAGAATAAACAGAAGAGTCGGCACATAGACTGACATGGGTTAGTATTAAAGATAGTATGAAATCAGCCAGAGGAGGAAGAAGTAGACATAAACTCTAAAATCATGGAAGTGAGCAACCAGGTCACTTTCTCAAAACCCCTCTTGGAACACAAGCACGTTACAGCCCATGTATATTTGCCAAGACAACAAAGAAAGTTTTTTAAGAGTACACTCATCTCCAGTTAGGACTTCTTTTCCACACTGTTGCAACAAATCCACCACCTCCCTACTGCTAACCAACACTTGTGGTCAGATTAAATCAACTAAGAACTATTCCTGTCCCACTTACATAAAATTCCAGAATTGTATATCAGCTTCTTTTAATTCATTTTTAATCTGAATGACCCTCACTTCAAAAGGGAAAAAAAAAAAAAAAAGGCAAATCAAGTACTAAATCCAGTGTGCTTCTGCAGTGTATTCTCTTCAAAAGACTATCCACAACCTCAGCAAGAACTTCTAGGGAACGCTCTCCCTTGATACTTCACAAATGGTATGAGCAAGGAATCCCACTGACTTCTACCACATACCCCAAGGTGATTTCTCCTCATTACAGTTTTAAATTTCTCAAAGAATTTTCAGGCACTTAAGCCCATCTTCAGATTGAGGCAAGCTAAAACATGAGATGTCTAGAAACTATTTTACAAGAGTAATAATAACACATTTATCCTGGCCCATTAACTAACACTGAAAATAATCCAAAAAATTAAACTCAGACTTCTCAGGATTGTGCCCTCTTGAATAAAAAGGTTGTGGAAATTGGATTCTATCTCAATGACTTTGGTGCCCTGCAGCTAATTCTCTCTAATTAAGTCCTAGAATACACTAAAACAGAAATTCAGAATGATCAAAAGATATGATATGTGTTTATAACAACTCCTCTAATTACTAGGAACAAAAATCTTGAAGGATCTTGATGCCATCAACTCACAGACTAATAATTAAGAGATACCATTCCAAACAGGTCTGAATTTTTTGAGAACCCATTGCCAAATAACTTCATGATGAAGCCAAGTCTTAGTAAAATACATTCAATATAATCAATATTATTAAGCAAGCAGGAAAGCAATCTGTAAAGTCAGAAAATATTCTGACAGGATTCAGATGAAAGAAAAATTCAGCATATTCTGCCTTTATGAACAGCTTTCCAGATACTGGCTCCTCATCCAACCATGTTAAGAGTCTCAGCTCCTGAAGCCCTGAAGACACTGATGCAGTTGCACTCACCCAGGTACCCTCAATGCAAAGAGGTGTCCATGGGTAACAGGACAACAATTTGTAACAGAATCCTAGAATGGTCTCCCTTGGTGGGGACCTCAAAGATCACCTAGTTCCAATCCCCCTGCCATGGGCAGGGACACCTTCCACTCAACCTGGTGGCTCAGGGCCCCATGCAGCCTGGCCTTGGAATACTGACAGGGATGGGGCATCCACAGCTTCTCTGGGCAACCTCTTCCAGTGTCTCACCACCCTCATAGTCCAGAATTTCTTCCCAATAGCTACCCTAAATCTACCCTGTTTCAGTTCATTACCTCTTGTTCTAATACTATCCAGGTACTCAAGATAGAAGCATCAGAGCCAAGACTTCTCTGCTGAATTTGTTACCAACCAAGTGTGAGAAATGAAGAGTTGTCCAACATTACAGCAGATTTTAGGCACATAAGATGTAGCTACAACAGATTCCATTTTTTCTCCATGTGCAGCCACACTCTCATCACCACCACAACTATGGATGCCCCCTGCCTGTCCTGTGACCTACAAGGAATGTAATCCAGAGATGACACAAAGGCACACTAGACAGTAAAATGCAACATCATGCAAAGAATTGACAGATTACGTTTCCTGTCAGTTTGTCCTTTTACATCACTGTTCCTTGAAAAGTGACAGTAAACTCACACTTAAAGCTGCACTACATTTGATCCAATATAGTGTCTGTAACACTGAGTACAGACTCCTAACAGGCACCAGCTGAACACGCCTGGTTTGCATGATCTACTTTTAACTGTCAGATTCAGACAACAAGCCCACTGGTTTTGTCTAGAAATTGCCACCTACTCCACATCTTCCAGCAAAATACTGTGACAACTGGATGATCATCCTCTGTATGCTCCTCTTCTATAAACTCTATTTTAATCTCCTTCTCAGTAACTTAATTTCATCATTGGTGATCATAAAAAAACCCATTTCAAATACATAAAAATTCTTTTCTACAAGTCATTGAAAAAGACTACTTCATAATCTGTACCAGGAAAAAACAACACCAAAGCCAAGCAGCTTTTCCTTATACTTATATTCCTTATACTTCTTATACTTTGCTCAGTGCTAAGCTTTCCTGCTCCTCAGAACACAGTCACATAACTTTGAAATCTTATTGCTGAATCAGACAAAAATTCATCACAAAATATAACTCTCAGGTTCACCAGTAACAGAGGAAGCTCCTGACAACTACAGCCTAATAAAGCTTTCCTCCCTGAAGGATGACAGCAGTCTTTCCCATATGAAAGATTCATTTCTATTTGATATTGTTAAAGCAATATTCACTCAGGGCACCTTCACGCTAGACTTTCTTTTCAAGAAAACCAGTTATAAGGTCAAAACATAAGTTGAAAACCAATATTTCATGGGTATGTCTGGAAAATCTGCAAGTGATTTTGGTAAAATAATTGTATCACATGTTGGTGCCCTGAGGACTGACTACCTCCCTCTGCAGTTGATCTACAGTTGTCAATCCAAAAATTTTCTTCAAAGTAAGCAGTGCAAGATTACTCCAGAAAAAAGGGAGTTGGTTGAGTTTACCAATCTATCAAGAAGAACTTCTTTGTTAAAAGAAACTTTACAGACACAAAAGAGTGCATGTCTTCAATTTATGTATATAGTTATTGTTGTATCAAAAATTGCTCAGTGCTATAAATGATCCAACTTAAAAGCCTGACAATTGTCATCCATCTCTACACAAATTTTTTTTTAAAGAGACTGACACATAACAGTGATCTATGCTAGAAACCACTCTGTGCATGTGGTCAAAACCAGAGGACAATCATGCCTTAGGATATGATAATTTGCTTCAGAGTACTCCTATTCAAGACACTCTGAAATCATCCACTGAATCTAGAAATTCTGACTGTTACAATGCCTACAGATTAAAAAAATCATCCATGGATCCTGTGAAATGTATTTAATTCTTGGCTTATATACTCACTTAGCTCCCTCTTCCCTGCCTTTGCAAAACTGAAGAATGTCTGCAGAGCAACACTAAAGATCACTTGTTGAAAGCAAGTCTGAAGAGTTTTCAGTACCCATGGAAGCGTGCAGAAACCCACTGTATTTAGAAGCTGCGTCCCTGCTTTGTCCCTTCCCAGTGACATCCAAGGCACTAAAATACGCTGCTTATGGTTTGGCAAAATATACTTCATTTTATGATGAGCTCTTCTCCTTCTCCAGGACTAGAGCTTTACGCCAGACAGCATCATAAACACATGCTACAAGTGTCTTGCAGACACATCTGCATGCACACACACTTTTTAGGAGCATTATCACCATATCCTGGATTCAAATACTATCCTAACAACAGAAAAAGAAAAAGAAAAATCTGGCAAATTTTCAGGGCAAGCACATAGCAGTTAATATTCAGAGAATGTAAAAAGTTGTTTTTTCCCTTTTTTTGAATACTGCTAGTGATCATATGACTATGACATATCTGCACAGCATCAATATTTCTCACTTCACCTCTTGCACTAAGGTAACCCAACCTGGTCATGATGTTACTGGCTCTGTAAACCTCTCTAATGAAGTCTTTTTTGTCCGCGGTGGAGTGCATAAGTAGCAAAAGTTAATAGAGACTTTATGGGAAATTATTACAAAAACATTTAAGACAGTTGCACGAGTTTTTATGAATGGGCATCTTTTAACCTTGCAGACGTAGCTGCCATTTGAAACAACTTTAGAGCAGAAGGCTTTATCAGTCACACAGCTGAGCTCACACAGTTATCACAACAGTTTTACACATGAGTAATATCACATGTTATATCAAAAAACTGTTTTATGGACATTTTACAGGCACCTTGATTTTTGGTTTTGGTTTTTATGTTGGATTTTTTGGGTTTTTCCCAGTGCAAAAGATCTAGACAGTTTATATTTGATAGGCTGTTCATAAATCATACCCTACTGCTGTTTGCAGGTTGGAACTTCTTCCCACACAGATTTCATTTTATCATCAGACTGTTTAATTCTGCGCTTATAAAAATGTCATCCTAGTCATAAGGGAAGAATTAGACAGCACTGTCTTAAGATTTTCTGCACATACCGTGACAAGATGCAGATACTGTGATACTAATATGCCAGCAGAGTATATCAGTTCCAGGATCAGGCCAATGCACATGCTGTTACTGAGTTATGGCTTGCTGTTTTCAGAAGTGCAATGGAATAATAAAATAATATAAGTTAGTAATACATTAACTACATTACAGTATTCACACTGCTACCTCTTGATACCATATCCTGGACTACACTAACACACTGATAATATCCTTAAGAGTACATTCAAAATTATTTTGGAGCAAAAGCAGTATCAGCTTCTATATTATCTCTCAAAATAACATTCTGACAGTGTGAAAGAAGTTATCAGGAGATTCTAACTTTTCTGCATCTGTGGATTCCACAGTCTTTCTAACAGCCACTGAATTTCCCCTTGGGACACACAATCAAGTTTTGTGAGAACACACTACAAATTTTACCCAAGTATTTTATCCAACATGATGAACAACATACAAAAAAATATCTCTATATGGAGTCAGGGGAAGATAATTTAATCACATGTAATATTTGAATACTCACATATGTTATTGTATTTTAATTTGCACAATAATTTGTAAGTTAAATAGTTTAAAATGTTATCACTTCTATAGTTTATGGAATTACTGCTGATGTATAAAACATTCTGTTCTATGTAGATAAAAAAATGTATATTTAAAATGTATATAGAGCACCAGCTAATGAGCTAAACAGATGGGGTTGTGTATTTAACTTCTCTGGAAAATACTGAAATAAAGTAACTAACAGCATTTGTGTAAATGAAAATAAATCTCATGAAAATCTGAATGAATTTTCCTTTGTTAGACAGAAATTGTGCTTGGCATATAACTACATATTATAGCCAATGGCTGTGGTTTGCTGACATGTCCTGTCAATAGTTATGTCTCAGCTGTTAAAAAACAGCAAGTTTGTACATTTAACTCAATACTAGGGTTTCTGCACAGATACCAATTTACAGAACTGAAAAAATAAAAGAAAAAAAAATCATGCATCTCAGTACTCCAAGACATTTAATTTTCCCGAAAGTATTTCTTTCAAAAACCCTAAACAAATTAAAGTGATACTTAATCACAGTACTGATCCTTTATATAGGCCCTGAAACCTGACAGAAGCAGACACCGATGTCTGGTTACATCCATGGAGCCTTTGTGGGACCACTTTTGTCTCTAAACACTCAGTTATGCAGATCAGACTGCAAGCTGAAGGCTTGAATATATTTCTTCATAAAATGATGCTGGTTTGAAAGGCAGTTATCATTAAAATGCTAGGCAAAGGCAGAGGAAGTACTTATTTTAAATAACACCTATCCATTTCTATGTTATATCCTTAAAAGCCTTCACAGTAAAAAAATATTTCTACTGGTGTTTACTTTTCAATGCTTGTGCCATTCATTTAATATACAAGACATGTTAAGTTTGGACAAGAAAGCTGGATGCTTCTTTCCATACTTAGGGTAACAGAAGTATCTTCCTTTATAAAAGACACTACCCCAGTGTTACTATTTCTTATTTAACTTCTGTTATTTCACAGAGAAAAATGGATTTTATATTAGAGCCAAAATTAAATCAAACTTAATCCCAAATTATGCGAAACACTTAGAGGGGTTTTGATAGATTAAGGCCCACTCCATCAAGCTGCTCCAGACAGACAGGTCTCCATTTGTAAGAGCCCACACAGCAATCCATGCTGGTGGAAGACACTAAAGAGATTCCAGCCACAAAAAAAAAAAAAAATCACCAATGTCTTGCAGCAGACACAAAAACCAAACCCACCAGGTTTCTCCCCAGATTGCTAGAATACAACACTTCCTCCCCATTAGTACATTTTTTAAATGTTTAACATAATTCCATATACTAACAACTGATACCCTGAGCTCCACTATTTGTAAATTTCTACTACTGAATCTTTGGTGCAGAGAATGTATCTACAAGCAAGCTAAAGTCCTTAAGATGAACAATCCCATATTTCACTATAGTAATATATTATTAGCATTCTCACAGTTCAACTCAAACAGTACTGGCACATTGAAATTTGCAGATGGAAGTACAAACTTCCAACCTCAATGGTTTTACACCAATTGTCTTTAGAACACCCCCACACTCCACAGCGCTTTAAATCCTCATACAAATAAACTTGTACACACTGAACTCAGAGGGAAAACCCCCTTTTGAAAAACTGCATAACAATATTCCCAAAGTATATGTTCCTTCAGGTGAACCATTCAGCTTGCAATATAACTTCTCATATTCTAAATAATTCTTCTCCCTTTTTTTTTTTTTTAAATCATTGTGGTTCTTCAAAGTAGCTACTTACCCACTTAATAGTTTGATTTCATGATCCATTATATTAGGGATTTTTCCATGAACAGAACAGGTTTGCAATACAGTAGACATGAAACACACACAGACAAGACAGACAGTAACAGAAGCACAGATTACACACACATCTGTTCTCTCAGGTCTCAGCCTGAGGAGGCAAGACAGAAGGACACATGCACACAGCAGTCTAAATGCAAGAGATGACCCTCATCTTTTTCAGCTTTCTTCATTTATATCAGCTCACTGACTAAGTACAGGTATACTTGGGGAAGAGGGACATGCAGGCATCCAGAAAAAACTATGAAGAAAACACTTTTGGAAACTGAACACACACATACATTCACTTGCGTATTCATTATCAAAGGTCATGACAACAGTTTTCAGGAAACTACAACTGGAAATGAATTCTGTTCTCCAAAATTACTGCAGCAAGGGCAGGCTTTGCTGGTCTCTCCTATGAATGCATCTGTACCCTGTACCAAGAGCCTGCAGATCCCACGAGATCCACAGGAAAGCAGGCCTCACATGCTCCAGAGCTTCCGGTGCAGCCAAAACTCCTGCAGATGACAGCTGTCACTGGACAATGCACAAACCCAAACACTGGAAGTGAACACTGAAAAACTAACATTGCCTGATGGTATGCGAACTTTTCACACAGCAGGATAGATTTTAAGTCTCAATCAGACCACTGATTTATCTGAACTGATTTCGGCAACAGGATAAGAACACCTGTAAAAATTGATGCAGGGTGGTACTGTTTTTCTACTTCTTGCCTTCACAAGGCATATTCACCAAACTCATGAAGAATGGCTACAAAATTTATACCACTTGCAACAGCAAAATTAGACATGGCCACTCCAAAATGTTGAAGCATGATGGGTGGGCCCAGGTATATATTCCTAGCAAGCTTGTAAAGTACTACTGACATTTGCAAATAAGTACTGAAATAAACAAAGCAACTGAGACACTATTCAAAAGAAAAAACACAGTCAGTCCTCTGTCATTTGTCCTCACCAGTGGCAAAGATGCTGCTTATCAGGACTAAGACATCTCTCCCATCTACAGCTTCTTGGATCAGAATCACGGGTAGGCAGACAGAGATAGGTCATGCTCCAAGCAGACTTTCAAAGCAAGGCTAAAGTTGTGGTCACTGGATTCCACATACCTACTCTTTTTTTAATCATTCTGCAAAATCTCTCACAGCTGCCCTAAACAGTTTACAAAAACAAAATGATCAAAGAGATGATTTGTGTTAGCAACATAAATGTCTTCCCTTTCCATGAGCCAGCTTAATGCAGACGCTGCTGCACTCACCCCAGCTGAGGTTTGGCAGGAATCGGGGGAGGAATGATGTTGATGAGTGAAAGTGTTTGAAGCCCAACTAATTTCTCTTCAACTCCTACTGGTCCCCCCTGCTCTCCCAAGCCACTTCCAGCCTGGCACTTGTTAGCAGCTCCCGACGCTGGGGAAAAGAGGTGCCTTGCAAAAGCTTCCTCCGAGCAGCTGAGAGGAGACTCTGAGAAGGTTATGCAGAAATAAAACCAAACGAAATGACTGTTCGCAGGTCGGCACGCTTCACCTATCTTACACCGGGAACAATGGAGATGCGGGCAGCGGGAGGATACGGCCCGGGAGGACGGGGCCGGCGGGACGCGCTGTCCGTCCGTCCGTCCGTCAGCTCTTTGTCCGTCTGTCAGGCAGCCCCGCCGGCCCCATCCCCGCCGCCCCGGCGC